>JAHZMW010004539.1:0-12348 GCA_027743745.1 Alloscopus bannaensis
TCTCTCTCTCTCTTCTCTCTCTCTCTCTCTTCTCTCTCTCTCTCTCTTCTCTCTCTCTCTCTCTCTCTCTCTCTCTCTCCAAGGATATTGTACATTTTGAGCAAACAGGGAGAGAGTGTGTGACACTTGGACTTTTGCACTTTTCGACTTGTGCTGTATAACTTGTAGCCGACGTAACTTGTGTGTTTGCCTTAATGTAGGAGAGAGAGCGAACTTGTACTTTCATTTTTTATACACCACGAAAAGTATTTTCTGTACGCAGTTCATACATTTGTGTGAAGCTCGGCTGGCCCGAGTTTTCATTGGAAAAAGGACAAGAAAGCGTTTAGCCATTCATTCTCCCTCTCACTTTTGTGCTGCCGATTATGTAAGCAAAGCAAAGGGAAAACGCTCTCTCTCTTTCACACAAACTGCGGTTCCAATAAACTTTCTCTGTCTTTTGTATCAACAAGACATACTGCTTTGGTGAAACGAGCCAACGCATCGGGTTTTCCGTACCACACAATCAGAATCATAATGGATATCGCTTCCCGTTATCAATTCATAAAGCACGCACTTTCCCCGTTCCCCATATAAGCACGCGTGGAGCAGTAGAACGACGTACCCCATCAGACCAAAAAGTCAGCGAACTCAAAGAGAAAACCGTTAATATATCCTCGTCCAAATTCCCATTCATTTCCTTCTCCCTCAAACACCCTAAACACCGCAAGGATTTTTCCAAAGCAAAGGCTAAGCATAGAGACAGAGAAAGTGAGAGGCCGGTGTAAAAATCGCAGAATCTTTCCATTAACATTTTCCCTTTCGTTTGGGACTTTCTTCGGAAGGAAAGTGGCGGGGACTAAGATGAAATAAACCCGACGGGAGACAAAGGCTGGGTACGTGTTCAAATGTGCTAAAACTCGGCAAACTCTTGGCTGCCGAGAAAGGGAGAAAGTAGATAAGTCCTTTTTTCGCAAAAAGCTTCAACCAAATCGTACAGTAGGTATAACTTTAGTATCAATAATATTACCATTGACGTGTCTCTCACGACTGATTTCTCAGAAGATATTTTCACACACACATACACAACGTTGGTGCGGAACGGAGAGAAAGGGGAAACACATTACTTTCATTTCATTATCATCATTCCCATCACCACCGTGTGTATAACCCGGTCAAATGGAAAGGCATAAGTGAATTAGGTAGAGAAACTGAAGGCTTTGGCGATTACGCCGCACATAAACTTGAATCACGTTTTAAGCCCTTTTCCCCTCTGATGTACTTATTATTACGGAGACTTAGCAGTATGCTCTGAGAAAATGAGAAGAGCCGAAGGAGACGAAGAGAAGACATTAAATCGGTTCATTGCCCGCTGTATAGGGAGATAGATGAGTTCGTTCTCGTTTCACATTGTTTATCACCACAATGTTTTCCCCATTGAAATGTGCGTGCTGTATATCGTGCCTGTTTGGCACAATCACTTTTTCCAGTATTATATTCGCCTTAATTGTCATGGAGGTGAGTTAAATGAGGAAATGGATCGGTGCGTATTTAAATCTAATTTGAAATCAAGTATCACGTGTAAATGATGATAACAAACGCGCGATTTTCCTAAATGACACGGAGCGTCGTTAAAAATAAGGCTGTAATAATAGTAATCGTAAGAAACGTGTAACGCAGGTATTTATCATGGCAAATGTACTGAAGATATGTGACAAAATGAACAAAATCCAAACTTCAAAGCGAATACAGATAAATACAGTCGCTAATTGTAATCATCGTTATAACTCGGAGTCGAAATAAAAATATCAAACTGTGCCATGCTAAAAGTGTGCTACTTGCGACAGAATAAATGACTAATTACCTAAATCAAGCAAAAAGACTGAACATAAAATAATTACCTGTCTTCGGTGATGACACCGTGCTTAGAGTTGTTATTCGAGTTACCGCGATGATTGGATGACTGCTCTCTCCTACTACTGCCAGAAGAAGAATGGTGTCCGTGGTTAGCAACCCGACGTCCGTAAATGGACACGCCGGATTCAGAGACATAACCGTCATTCATTCGATTCGTATCGTTGTTACCACCGACTCCCACAGTAGTCAGTAAATCGCCATCAGAGAGATAACCTGAAGAAATCGAACGTAAAAGGGGATTGAATTCATTAGCAATTTCAACAGAATTAAACCCCGACTAATAAAAACTCCTACTGGAAACGCGCAATCAGCACAACTGATCTCAAAACGCAGCAGAGAGCAGGAAAATTGAACAAAGACTAAAACACTCATGCAGTCTCAAGCTTGAAAACAGATTATCATCTTCAACAACGCACAACTGCTCCATCTTTCCCGGTGAGGCGGCACCTCTTACCAGAAAAACAATCCGTATCTAAAAATTGCTCTTGCTGACGACAGAGTGGGCCAAAACTTTGAACAAAGGCGGTTTGTTACCCATATCGCATGCAAATCCTCACCCAAAAATAAAAAAAGCTATATTTACTTGTTAAAATGATATTATCCTTACCGGCAGCAGTCATGTCCAAGTTGTCAATATCGGCATAGTCATAATCTCCTGCCGCCGATGAGGCATAGCCAGACGTCCCAAAGGATCCTGGCGGTAAGGGATGTGCCCTTCGACCAACAACTCGTGCAGGATCACAATACGGGTTTGTGTAGCTTTGTCGGCCTCCAATTGACTTGACTAGGGCCCGGTTGGCCGTTGTAGGATTACCGTTTTCGCAGGATTCTGTAAAAATATTATTTGTGTATTTAGATTGTATGTGTAAAATCAACAAAAAGAGTCAACAATACTTGGTTTCTTTTTTTTGCATGTACCTGTTCTCCTCATTTGTATGCAACCTCCTATCGACTTGTGTGCTCCTCCAAACATCCCGCTCGGAGTGGAACTTCCGCCAGGCGGACTTTTAATGTAGCCATACGGTGAGTTCCTCAGAAGGGGTTCCATCGGCTTCACATTGAGCAAGAGGTCGTCCTCGTCACACTCGGGAATCACAGAGTTACCATTCTCCTGAATGCGAAGGTTGTCATTCTCCTGAGACTTGTTTCCAGGGAGCACCCCCTGGTTCAAGTTCCCACTCTCCATCTCCTCCGGAATGATGCACGTCGGTGACGTCAACGATGCTCCGGATGAAGACGAACCTGTTTCGACAGCACATTTCAGGCTGCCCATCGAACTCGAACCGGACGCCGTTGAGCCAAAGGCGGACCCCGGGCTCACTTTTGTGCTCGCAGGACTCATCATCGCTCCTTCCTGGGGAGAATGTCGAATTTCAAGCTTCGCCTCCAATTTGTCTCCACCATTGTCCACAGAGGAGGAAGAGTTGCTCACCACCAACGAGTTCTCGGTGTCTTCCACCCCCGCTGACTGCTGCAATTGCTGCTGATACTTGCTCGCCAACATCACCGTCACATCTGAGGAATTCGAGTTGGAATTTGACTGGGAAATGGACGACGCAGAAAACTGGGACTGAGTAAAGCCCGACGTCGACTCGACACTCGACACGGAGGCCGCGTTTGAGGCCGAATTCGTGAGACTAGGCATGGGCGACACTAGGGCTACAGTGATCCCTCCATTCGTGCTCGACGAGGAAGACTGCGTTGTGTCATTGGACTTGATGGATGAGCTCGTTGACGTTTTGTTAAGTGCACCATTCCCACCACTACTCCCACAGAGGGATTTCTCCGAAGAGTAACTCGTCTGACTAAGGTTTGACCTAGAGTCGCTGCTACTACATGAAGTCACTTCTGGCTTAATCTCTTTGGCTTCTTGGGCGGACGGAGAGTCGTCGCTCCTCTCCTGATCCACTCCGCTTTTATTACTACTCCTCATCTTATTAGAATTATTGTCTCCAACGCTCCCAACCGCTCTCCCACTGTCCTCCACACACTTTGCGGAGGGGGAGAGGCTGGAAGGCTGCTTTGTGGTCCCTTTGACCGCCGCGGTCGGCTTCGGGATCCCAGTCCCGTTGGCTAGTGACTGGAGAAGCCCATTCGTTGTGGAAGACAGGGAGGACGTGGTCGAGTTCAAACTCGTCGTCGACACCGAGTTCCCCTCCGTCAAGTTGTTGTTGTTCGGATTATTATTGTCGGTCGTCGAGTTGTTATTCGCACTCATCGTGACCAACTCGGGATGCGACTCTCTGGCAATGGACGACGACGGAATGCCGCTCCCAATTAAACTATTTCTCGTGGGAATTCCCGTCCCGGAAAACCTATTCTTGCTGTCTCTCGACGACGAGGAGCCGCCTCCAGAGGGTTTTGGCTGTCTTAGGAAGCTTGGTGCTGAGCCATTATTTCCGACATTGGCGTTGTCAGCACTGAGGAGGTTCGTGCCACACGTCAACTCAGCAGAACTGGGCACAGACGACTGACCACTGGACTGCTTCGTCATTGCACGGGAAGAAGACTTGCCACTCTCATGCTTTCCATGCCCCTTGTGTCCTCCAACGCCATTAGAAGTGCAGGGCACAGTCGTTGATGTGGACGTTCCACTTTTATTATTGTTCGCCACTGACACTGAGCCATTTGACGACTGATGAGCACTATGCTGAGAGTCCACACTGTCCTTCCGGGAGCTTTTCGGGGACGATGAAGACGACGACGGTGAATGATGGTGAGCTGAGGAGGCTTTTGGAGAGGACTCTTTGCTCGCGATCGCCTTTCCCAGCTTCTGGCGGAATCCTTTAATGGCCAAACGAGGGGTGGAACTCGACTCTATGACCATCTGAGCAGCTCCGGCAGTAGATTTAGCGTTGTTTCCGCTCCCTCCGAGGACGTCGAGACGATCTCCACCTCCAGACGAACGGTTTCGCAGTATTACTCCAGAAGAACCACCACTGCCTTCTGTCACTCCCCTAATTTAATCCAATAAAATCCCATTTTACTCCTCTCGCCTTTTTTATATTCTCGGCATGTACATTCAAGTGGAGCACACATACATAGAATAATGCGTTTTCTTTTATACACTCTTCCACCACCGCAGAACCAGAGTCATTATTGCTTCTCTCTATAAAATTTATATGGAATAAGGATGTAGATACGTGGAGAGACTACCCTCCAAAAAATAACAATAAACAAGCCTCCCCATTAACGTACAATATGGATACAGACTTGGTTCTTTGTAATGTCAAAACGTAAGAAAAGAAGGGCTTGAGAAAACGACATTTACTGTCCGGCAACAAGAAAAATAGCATTCCTCCAATCTTCCCTACCGTTGACAATGACATTCATTATAAAAAGGCAATTGGACCTTAATGTCCAATGCTCATTCACTACAGGACAGCGCTATAAAACGCTTTGGCATTTACATACACACACGGTTCAGTTCATGAAAGAGAAAATGTGCGTATGAAAATGGATTCATTCTGCTAAAGAGATTTGCGTAGACTAATGTCAGCGATTAGTGATTAATACGTAAACGAGACGGGTGAAACGCCGTTTTTTTTCTTCACTCACGTTTTCGTCTCTGATGACAAGCTCACGGATGAGTCTGACCTTTCCGAGCGAGCCGAACTGAAGCCACTGGAGCTCGATGTTCTTTTGTTGCTACCGCTGGATCCTCCGCTCCCTGGACAAAATATGAGAAAAAAAAATATTAGACAAAATCAAAAGTGAGATTTGCTAATGGTTTCGAATTTTTGTGATATTACTGGTAAGCACATACGTATATAAATAAATAAGCATACCTTTGGGTTTGTCACTTTTGTCTTTATCCTTGAAAAATTTGAATTTCTCCAGCATGGACGAGTTGCTGCTCCCTTTACTGGGTTGCTGATGCTGAGTAATTAAATTTCCTCCAGTGTGATTTCCATGTTGTTGCGAGTTGACAGCGTTGTTGTTCTGCGTTCTCGAGGCAGACTTGGAGGACGGGGATGAGCTGCTCGTGAGTCCAGATGGGATCCTATACAATTTCCAATGTTATTACTCCATTATAATTAATTACTCCACCGCCACAATTTCATTGATACGTATATACCACCATACCGGCCTCTAGTATTTCCTCTCATAAAAATACAATGACAAGAAAGCTGGGAAAAGCCGTAAACGGAACGCATTTAACTGTTAATGTGTCATTAACTCGAGAGTAAAAGCTGTCACGTGATGTTTCACACGGTTTTCAAGGTTTTACTCTTAGACGCGTTCCATGCCGAGATAAAATATGGGAATATAACGCGCCCTTCAATCTACTTTCCCTCAAACTCGCACAGTTTTATGACGAAAACTTTCCCTCAGAGAGTGAGAGAGAGAAAAAGAGACTCAAATGGAAGCCACTCTGCCAACGAACTTGTCGCTCTTTCACGCACCCACAAATAACTTTCTCTGTGCTTTTATTACTTTCTCTCTTCACTCACTCTGATCCTCTTTCCATTTCCATTTTCATCATCGTCATCACGACGTCGATCTTGTCCTTTTTTTATCTCATCAAACCAAAAAAAAATAGAATCAGAGAAGGAGAAACTTTGATTCGGGTAAAATCTTTCTAAACAAATCTCGAAAAGGAAACAAAAACTTTTTCTTCCTCCATCAAACAATCTCGCATTTCCTCCTTCCCAACTTAACCATATCATCATATCACATGAGAGAGAAAAGAGTTTTTTTGGATACTTTCCCAGCAGCAAAGACAAGTAAAAAACGATATACTACTCACTTGGCGTTGTTGGGTAAATGTTTTTCATGGATTGAGGAGCGTGCACTGGAGGGGGCAGAAGGTATGGATGATCTTGGCTGAGGAATGAACGAGTGGGGAATCCCACTGACTCCGCCAGAAAGAGCTGCAGCAGCAGCCGCCGCCGCTGTAGATGGACTCGTAGATCTCGAACTACTTCCTGAGGTTGGCTTCACATTCAAGCTCCCTAGAAAAAAACATCAACATTAGTAACAATCCAATCATCAATAATATCCAACTTTCATTTTCTTCTCACTCTCTCACTCTCCTTCGTAAAAAACAGTCATCAATCTTCATCATAGTGAGGAGAGAGTGGAAGAAAATCTTTTTTCTTTTAAATAGAAACATACATCGAAGTAATGATTGCTGCTCCCAATTCACAACATATTATAGACCTCTCAAATCGATGCTACACAACTTTTACCTAAACATGAAAATGCATTTATTGCACTCAAAGAGTTGCATCAAAGTTTTCTCTATCGTCTCCTTTCACGCACAATTGAGAGTGTATGTTTATATGCGCATCCCTCAACTTCAAATGTTTGGTTTGCTATGCAAATACCAAGGCATTATTAACATTGTTCGCCAACCTCACACGAGTAAATATCAAACTTGTCGCTAAACTTTCCTCATAAAAAGCCACACACACGAGGAGCGGAGAAGTGGGCAAGGTGTCAACTCAACATCACAGCCCACACCCGAAAAGCACACAAAGTGTACTTAAAGTCGTGCATTATGAATTAGCAATGTGCTCCAGAGAGAAACCACATCGCCACAACGGATTGTAGATTCCGGTACAAGCTCAACATTACCATGAAGAAGCACAATGCCGCCACAACCAACAGCAGGGCTTTCCCTAAAGTTTTGCTGTCAAAACATTTCCTTCTCAGTTTAACCCATCTGAAAAGTGCATTTCATGATGTTCATCCCGACGAAGGTGAAATGCAGCTGCACTCTGGAGAGTCCGCTTTTCATACAGTTCACAAAGCAGAGTGTCCGTGTGTGGCGTGTATGAAGACTGATGACGGTCGCATCTGCTTTTACTACGCCCCACACCACAACCACCGTGCATGCATAATTGATGAGAGAATGAGAGGAGAAAGTGCACATTTCCAGTTGCACTTTCTCAGTCTCGTATTTACTTCGGCACACACCCTCTCCTCCACTTGTGACTACGCTCGGGAGAGTTGCACTTGGAAAAGAAAAGAAAAATCATAAGTTTATGATGAAAATTAGGAAAGAAAGGAACACTTTCACAACCTGCTCTCTCCCCCGCCTTCTTGTGCGTAACTCACGTCGTGTACTTTGTCTTAATAACAAGTCGTGTAGTATTAACCCTCCGATATACGAAGTAAAGATTCCATGATATTTGGCTAAAGACAAAAACACCCCCTTCATATATTTATAATAGTAGTTTACACGGAATGCGTTTCTTTAAAAACCTGTCTTGTAAGCTCTGGATTCCCTCGGTAATACTACACAAATGTCACAATGAGGCCTGCCACTGCCACTCCATTAGCATTTCAGGGAAATTCACAAGAATGAGATATGATAGCTTCAAAATTATCCTTCAACCACAGACGCGAGCTTCTGCTTTTATTTTCTTCAAAATCAAAATCCCTTTCAGAGAGTGGATCGTTTGTACTTGTTAAAACAAGGCTCATTTCTCGCTGTCAACTGTATTTTTAGAGTTTAGCCGATTTCTTTTCACACAATCCACTCCTCCAGTAATAAGCACTTCAAAAGCGTTCCATGTCATCTCATCTCCTTCCACAAAACTTTCCTGTCCGTGACGTACGCCACTCGGCATTTGAAGCACTTTAAAATCCTCAATTTTGTGCCACAATAATATTTACATCTTTAATTAAAAATGTCAAAGCAGTCGATTTGACCACAGGATTATAGGATGGAAACGTAATGTACCACAACTCTCCTCAAATATCTTCACTTGGAGCCAGACATGCAGCGGCAACCCCACGCTATCACCTTACCCACGCTTATGCTCTCCACTTGGCATTGACTCTGAAAACTTTACACGTCGTGTGTACTCATTTTTTACTCAGTTTTTTACACATTGCGTTGATGCGGCTTTGTCTTTTTTATGCGGTGCGGCTTTGTTGTGTGGTTTGTCTGGTACGATATTATTATGCGTGTTCCACAGTTTGGATGCCAACCAGACAGACATATAAACCGTTGTTTTCATCTTACGTAACACTTACAATCTCATGTTGTACAGATGTGTTCCAAAGCTTATATCCATAATAGACGATGCAAGGATATATATGATAATGTGTCGTGTTCTCTCCATTTAATTTCCTTTCTAGCCAATGATTCCCCATAACCCTGGAAAATACCGTTATATGAACGTCAGCATGGTGAAATTTGGAGGAATAACGATTCTATTCTTGGTGACAACACAATGATCATACACCGTAAAAATACTGGCCTATTAGACATAAGTGATAAGGGAGCACACAAAAAGTGGCTATGACTACAACTAGTATTTGCTCTCACTTCCAAGATTTTTTTATGATGACATGGTATTTTTTAAATGTGGCAGATTTTGCAGTTTTTTTTTCTATAGCGACTTCATTATTTTGCAACGCCATTCCACCACGAACCGACGCCCAGCCACATCTGCCAATTATTGTAGGTGTCACCTTCCAAGCGAGGGGAACCAAAGTACCGTGAATAAGTGCCGTACTTGGGCATTCATGATGATGATGATCGGTGATGTGGTGAAGCAATGGAGGTTTCAGCGTTTAGTTATTTTAAAGGGGAAAAAATGGAATTCTTCTACCTGTGTCTCGCACAGTTTGCAGGGTTCACTCAATCTCTTCGGAGATGATGTCATGCGGATACTCCTTGACTTTTCTCTAACACAATTCCCTTAGGCCTTCACCATATATTTTTTCCTCTGCTGTTGTAAAGAGACCAGCGATTTTTACGAGAGAGGGTGAACGTCTTCCACTCTTTTCTGACCTGTCATCCAAGGAATAAATTTCTGTTCAAACTTTTATGTGCCACTTTTTTTCCTCTGCTCTTATCACGCTGAAAGATTTACTTTGAAAGACATTCCCACACTGTTACCACGCACGTTTTTTTTTCTCGTCGCTTCCGTCTCCAAGTCGTTGTCAACGTCTTTTTGCACACCATTTGCCGTTCAAGTGATGATGTCAAAAGTCTCTATTTTTAAAAAATAAAAAGAGAGCCACCGTTTTTGAGGGTCGCAGAGAAAATAAAAGTCTCCAGGCACACGGACATTGAAAAATATGCTTTGATTTTGGGAAACAGTGAAAGACATCAAGTTACGCAATTCCATCAGCTTTACACTCTCTGTAGCGTGAGGGAGGATTGCGACAGAATTTATTCCTTTTCAATGCATCTTTCAGCTTTCATCGAATTTAATAGGAAAATTGTTTTTGCTTGTTTACTCGCACATAAAAATTTTCCAACCCCAAAGAAATCCTTTGTGGATCCCTACAAAACACGTTTCAGAAGAAAACGGGAAAGGTGGGCGAAAAAGGTAAAACTTTGAGGTGTCTCGTACCTCTTCTGTCTCTAGACGTGTGCATGCCACTTTTTAATATCCTTGTTATTATTACACAAAAAATGGAACTTTAAGAGAACGCACGGTGTGCCCTTTAAAAAAAAACTTTTAACAACCACTACAAACACTGCTGCGATCCATATCTGGAAAACGAAGAAAAAATCTGTAAACACGAGTGTACTTTTTGATCAGAGATTTGTCCACTGCAAACTTCATGTGTGCATGTTGAACATTTTCCTTTTTGTAAAATACGACCAAAGCAATCAGCACGAGAAAAATGTTTCGTGCTAAGGGTGTAAAAAAATTTTGGACCCAGAAAATATACAACAGATTTGTGATGTATATAATATTTTGATATATCAGATCCCCATTGCTCACGCAAGCCATTTTATTTTCAACCAGTTACGGAAAATAAGTTGCCACTTTACCGTTCTTTTCCTTACGACACGTAAGGAAAAGTCACACAAGTTGCCGGTGTTTGGTACACCAAATCATTATTTTACACACCGGATATTATTAACTGGACGCGATCACAGTAGTGTAGTAAAATTTACGGTATTTTATTCAACAGACAGCGAGAACAAAGGGGACGCATATTACCACGTTGGATTTGACAGAGTCGGTCCGAGATGTAGTAGCATGCTCAGAAATAATTGACTTTACACTAGTCGTACATGGTTTGCAAGTATGATTCCTTGGAAATTGTGCTAGAATGTCTACTAGCCGTGAAAAAATGTAGAGACTCTCCTCTCTTTGTAGTAATCGTCACTCTTGCGAATACTCGAAACTAGGAAATCCGAGAACACACAGGGTTCACCACAACAGCCAACACACCTCTCTAATTAAACTTCTCCAACAAACTGGCCAAAATAGGGAATGGAGTCGCGTCGTAAAAATCAGCATGAGGACCGTTACGCTTTGAAGGAAGAGTCCCTTTGTGCTGTCGAGATGACTTTGTGCTCTTTCCACCACACAGACACAACACAACCCCAAATCGTAACTATGATTGCCTGTATGGCAGGCAGGTATTCCTCGAAATAATGCGTATGGGTATAAAACTTTTGCCGAAGATGAGAGATGAGCAGATTAAATGCATATATCTCTCTCCAATATCTCTCTGGGTTCATAAACTGTCGAGTTGCTCTGTGATGTGTGGAGCGAGAGAGTAAGATGTAGAGTGGTGATATGTAAGAGTATAAAAAGTAGTTAACATTCGTCTTGTCTCTAGAGACGGGAAAACTAGTTAATTTGAGAAGAGTCGAAAAGCGAACGAATGAGATCAAGTGTCAAAAAATTTACCCTCGTCTCTCTCCTTCGAATACTTCTGAAATC
This sequence comes from Alloscopus bannaensis, assembly GCA_027743745.1. Lineage (NCBI taxonomy): Eukaryota > Metazoa > Arthropoda > Collembola > Entomobryomorpha > Entomobryidae > Alloscopus > Alloscopus bannaensis. The sequence continues at coordinate 11,547 of JAHZMW010004539.1, forward strand.
GAGAGAGCTGCAACCGTGTTCCTCGTCGTCATCACAAGAGTACAGTACCGTAGAGTCCAACACAATTATTTATTGCACAACGCCATAGTCATCTAGTATTCCGCTCTCCCTCATACGGTAACAAACGCGACATTCGGCCCAATCTCATTTATTCTGCGTGTCATGCTTTCCTTTTTAAAATTTGAAGCTTTAAATTCGAAGCGTGTACAACACACAACGCAATCAATAGCAACATTCGTATGTTGAAACGCCTCAGTGTTGAAAGTTGCACACACAAAAAATTAGATGCAGCAAATGCTCATGTCATCCTTTGACCTTTCCAGTCAACATGCACCGACGACCCAACATTAATTCACACGTGGTTATTAGAGTGTACAATGGAGTGGGAAGGCGTGAGAAAATTAGCCCAATCCTCGGAGTCGTTGACTTGAAATATGAAGTGTGAGCAATCACTTTTTGAGTGCAAGTATTGACTCGGAAGACTGATGACGACGGATTACAGATTATAGTCATTAGACTACAGGCTCTCTCTCTCTCTTTTTTTTGAAGCCACAATTTTTTCAAGGAAATGAATCATTCGTTTTTTGTTGGAAATGAAAATATGCAAAGGAAACGTGTTATTACAAGCGATAAGCATTTAACCTTTTCCGATCTACATGAAACTTGGTAATCCTTTTTGTGCGGCAAGGCATTCCATGAGATCTTTGCTACGCTACTTATTAGTAATGGCAGTGTTCCACTTTTGGAACGTTCCGAAACGTTTATTCGTTCCGTTTCGGAACGCGTTTCAGTCTTTTGTGTG
>JAHZMW010004540.1:0-12769 GCA_027743745.1 Alloscopus bannaensis
CACAGCCTCGTTGTAGGATTGCACAACGGAAGATAAGCAATGGCCTACAACTACAACTCTGGTTGGCCGCATCAATATGGGCAGCCACCACCTGGAGGTGGCGGCGGAGGTGGTGAAAATTTTTATTCACCTCCACCTCATCAGCCGAATTTTTCTCCACAATTTGTTCAACAAGAAGGTACGCATTTTTTGATACAAAAATAATATTTGTGATTTTGAACTCGTATTTTGCTTTAAATAGGGAATCAGTTTCTCCCACCTCAGGTGGGACAGTATGCAACCAATAATTCAAGTCCTCCACCCAAAGGGCCGGGACTTTCTTTGGTTTGGCCCTTGGAAATGTTTATGCCTGTTTTGTATCCGCCGGAGGAGTCTATAGTGTATCTGATGGTGCCACCTCAAATGACTATACCAAGTCCTAGACTGATATGGCCTGTTGACCTGTTGCACCAGCAAAAGTACCCCGCTGCCACTCCTAAAATCGACAAGGCAGCTTTAGTGATTTTGCTCAAGCGGCTGAAAGATTTGAAGGCGGCTGCAGAAGCTAAGAAAAAACAAGCCGGAACCACTGCCACCTCAACCACCGATGGTGGAACCACTGAGGTTAACTCTAATCCAGATCCCACTCCACCGACGCCCACACCTCGGCTTCGAACTGGGACACCTGATTCAGCCGCACCGAAACCACCGATTCCACCTAGACCACCTCCAAGTCCTCCAGAAACTCCTCCACCGACACAAACAAATCAAGCACCAGAGCCAGTCTCCACCACGGCGTCGCCTCACGCCGGAGCGAGCTTCATAGACGAACTGAAAACTTTCAACAGGAAAAACCTAAAAAAAGTATTTAAAAAAATGCTCCGTTCAAAAAACGACTTGTCTAAATGGGAAAATCATAGAAAAAAACTTAATGCCAAAACGCGGCACAAAAAAACACACCCGATCAGCCAATTATTTACGATGTTTTTTTTTTAAATATGGCTCGCGGCACAAATTTAACATTAACAAATTTCTATGATTCGCCCATTCGGACAAGTCGTGTTTGAGCTACGTCCAACTCCAACAAAAAAATGTATTTTTTTTCTCACAATTTTTTTTCATGTTCACGCAGACAGGAAACAATCCGAAGCAAGACATCAAAAAGACAGACCCTTTGATAGACACCCTGAACAAAAGGTTAAATGCAATGAGTCCCCCAGAAGAAGAGGCAAAAGAGGACGAAATGAAGCCGGAAGAGTGGGAAGATGAATCTTTGACAGAGAAAGTGATTCAAGCAGAAGAAAACGAAGACAAAGACAATGAAGCTACACAAAATGATGGAGCGGAATGATTTAGTATATTTACATTTCCAATCATTGTTAGAAAGCATATTTAAAACAATTAAAGACTAAAAAATTGAAACGACGTTTTTAATTGGCATCGGATACCGATACCTTAACTTAGGAAGGGTCTATTCAAATTTTTTATAATTAAAACGGTGAAATCATTTTCCATGTTAAATAGCAAAAATCTCAGATTTTCTGATAGAACTTAATCATTAGTAAAAATGAGTAAAGTTAATTAAAATTTACCTAACTTAATTAATAAAAAAATAAAAGATCCATACGCGATAAATGTGGCAATTACGAATTCAATGGAATTTCTATTGAATTTCCCATTTTTTTCGTATGTTTCGTTGCCTATATTTTATTTTAAAAATTGTATTGTTTATTTAGGTTTTAAATGAAAAATCATAAAACCGTGCTGACATAAGGTAGCGATAAGCTCCATTAAGTAGGATTCATTTTAGTCGAAATTCCGCCAGATGTGGATGGTCTCTCCATTCATGCAAATAAAAACGACGATACGTTTGCACTTCAGTCCAAAATCCTCGCGTTTGCATTTATGACAAAGATAACACAAGATTCCTCTTCGTTATATTTGCTCACGATAAGCTTTCGACGAAGTCAACATTCACATGATTTTCCAAACCATTTTTTTCGGCTTGAAGCTCAGATTTTATTGAACTCAAGTTGAAACGATGACTGAACAAATAAAAGTTTATGCTTTTGTGAGTCATGATCCATCGAGGTGGAGACAACCTTCAGTTCACATTTCACTTCTTCCATATTCACAGGAGTTTTTTATATCTTTGCTCTGTGCAAAATGAGTGGACAAAATCCGAATCCTTATCATGATCCCCGGTACTTCCAGCAACCGGGTCCTTACCAACAAATGACACCACCTACAGGAGATCAAGGTGGTTACTATGGGCAACCAGGGCCTGGAATGGGACATCAACAGTTTGCGTATGCTGACCAGCCACAACGGGATCAAGAAACGACACCTAAGGTGCCTGCGGTGCCTGAAAATGTTTCTGAGGATCAGCTCAGTGAGAAAACTAAAAATAGGAATAATTATTACAAAAAAAAGTTGTGAAATTAATTTTAATAATTTTTAAAGGTGGCCTCATCAATCAAGTAGAAAAATTACTGGGCGCCACCGCCCTTGACGGTGCAGAGCCACAGGGCCGCAACGCAGCCGAGCCCCAAGGCCCTGCTGGAGGGGGGCCCTCAATTCCAGGGGGACCGGAGGCAAATCCGTATTTTCAACAGCTTAAAAACCAATACGCACCTGGACCCCAGTCACCTCACGGATTTCCACCGCAGTACGCCCAGGGCGCTAATGTGGGGCCTTATGCTCAACATCCTCAGTTTCCGCAAGCTCGTGGCCAAGGCCCCCAAAATTATTCTCCGAATCAAAACTACAGCGGCTACACACCGGTGAACGTGGTGAAACCTCGTATGACGTCATCATTTTCTCATTCACAAATAATCTCAGATCCTTCCGGCCCTCCGCACCAAATCGTTTATAATTATGTAACCTTTTGTAATTGTTACGTAGTCTCCACCCCAGGACAAGGAATTTCTGGAGGATACACCCCATATCCTGGAACCGGTCCAGGGATGCCGCGGTACGAAACCCCGAAATCTAAAGAGCCCCGGGGCAAAGCGCCAGTAGCCGCCGGCGACGTTTCGTCTCTGAAAACTTTACAAATCATTGCCTCCCCACAGAAGCTGATTCCTCTAGGAAAACTCAAGAAAATGTCCGAACAAGATCCGAACTACAAGCGAATAGCTCGCTACGCCGCAAACGGGTGTAGCACGCCGAAATCGCAGGTCGCCGTCGTGATCCACGATATTTACGAACTCCCCTTGAAAACCGACTTGCCCGACGAAGTGCCCCAAGACCGAGTCCTCCTTTTTGCGGAAACCACCCCGCAAACTTTGACCACCATCAAAAGTCACGGGGACTTCGTCATGGGGTTCTACGACAGGACGGCGAAGGCCCTGGCAATTCGCCCTGACAAAGTTGTGGAGCCCTTCCGCCAAACTTTGTTGGTTTTCGCGGTAAGTCTCGGTCAAACTTTTGAGGACTCCAGAGGCCTCAAGAGGTGGACCTCCAAATCTTTTCCGAAGGACTGCAACTCGATCCGGGTGACAGGAATGTATCGTCCAAACTGGACCGAAAATCGGGATGATGGTCACTCCATAATTCCTTGCGGGGAGACGGTGAAGAGAAGTCACGAAGCGAAGGAGGAGTTCAATGAGTACATTGTCCGAGAAAGAAAGCGGGCCAAGCCGAGGTACGCTGTGGACATCGAAATCTTTCCTGGTGGTGGTCACCATGACGACAGTGACGAGGAGGAGATGAGTGAGGAGGGAAGCTATGAAGACTCTGAGGAGGACGATGAGTATTAGTTTGTGGAAATTGTGGAAGTAATATTAATTGCAGGCTTTTAATAAAAATAAAAGTAGCGTTTAACCAACAAATTTTAGGTTAATAAAGTTGTAAAATAATCAACATCAATTTTTGCACAAAACGTCATCCTTATTCTATCATAAAAAAGGTGCATTTTTAAATTGTACTTTCTATCTCCATTCATTTTGAATACTATAACGACACCTTAACTCAGCAAGGCTCCATTTGAATTTTTCATAATTTTAAGAAATAAATTCTTCATAAAACAGCAAAGTGAGATTTCTCATTCAATCATATTAGTATTAAGCGTGAAGTTGTGAGCATTTTGATGTATGGAAAGGAAGAACACATGACATGAAAAGTCAGAGTTCAGCCTTTGAAGAGCATTTTGATGTACTATGAATGCCTCCAATTTTTTTTACCTTGGCGTACAAAACTGTTCAATAATTTGTGAGTGTGAGTATTAAATCCATTTGTGTGACTCTATGAGGGACCTGTAGGGGCAGTCAGGTGTATAGCACTATTATTTTCTGAAACTGTCAAAAACAAACTTCAAAACCATTTGAATTAGTTTGCCACGCCTTCTTATGTGGCCAGGACACGCGCCTAAAGTTTTGACAAAAGGGCGTCTTTTTCTCCGAACCTAACCGACAAAATTGGCTGATTTTTGGCAACAACATAGCTATGATGCCTAGGTAGTGGACGTTTTTTACCCGTTGCACCATTTCAAATGTACCCGCCAAAATCGAAAAAACAAATAATTTGAATTTGGTATTGAATTGGTGGTCAGGTCAAAAACGTCAACTATCTAGGCACCATAGCTATGTTGCTACCAAAAATCAGCCAATTTTGTCTGTTAGGTTCGGAGAAAAAACACCCTTTTGTCAAAACTTTAGGGGCGTGTCCTGGCCACATATGAAGGCGTGGCAAACTAATTCAAACGGTTTTGAAGTTTGTTTTTGACAGAGTTTCAGAAAATAATAGTGAAAAGTCGCAACTTGATATACGCCTGACTGCTCGTACAGATACGCCTGATAGAGTCACACATTTAGAAATGTTTTTAGGTTTTTTTTTTAAAAAATCTTTGGTCGTATTTAAGGTTCGACAAAATATCTGTCATGACAAATTGAAAAGTTGACGTATCAATTTTTGTATACATTTAAGCAAAATGTCATGACAAATTGACGTTTGTGACATATTGCAATAGTAAAATTTGTTTCGCTCGTTTTAAAATTATTAAAAAAATATCTGGGCCCCTGCTGAGTTAAGGTATCGATAAGGTTATCTCTGCCTGATAAGAGAGTGTAACATAACTCGCATGTTTTTGGAACGTGAAAAAAGACCAACGAGTGGATTCATAAAGCTGACGTGGAGCAACAACAAACAAGTTTATTTGACTGGTTACAAGTTTTTGTATTTAAATTTAGTATAATAAATGAAGCGTGTATTGGTTCCAAGGCGGGTCACTCATGGAAGCTGAAATCGTGTACGCCTTCGTCGAATTTTTCCTTCAACCGTTTAATGTTGTAATTCTGCCCCGAAGTCCGTTTTTAGGTTTTCGTCAAGAGCTTTTGTGGATCTCCTTAATTTCACTTTTGATAACTGTTCCATTCGTTTGGGTTGCCTGTCGAGGGGCAAGTGTAGTTTTCACAAGGGCTCTAGAAATGGCAGAAAGTGGGGGGAAAGGGGTATTTGTAGCTGGAAGAGTGGAACAGTTTGGAGGTGGAATTATTAATCGTGGAGAAAGAGGTGGCAACTCGGTGAGTAGATTAATTTGTTTGGTTTTGGAAGACAAGAATTTGTTTCGGAGATGAACACATTATTATTTCTATTTTTTTAGGGAAAGAAGAAAAAACAAAAATGGACACCAATAGATTCATTTAACTTTGAAAATAATCAGGTAGAGTAACCTTGAGAAGGTTTGGTTAATTAAGAAAAATTTGCAGTTAGTGATTTACGAAAATTTGTTTTCAAATCCTGTCACAGGATGGAGAAAAAGAGGGCAATAAATTGGAGGAAAATAGAGAGAAAGATGAAAACCCAGAAGCTGCTTTGGAGGGGATGAACAGTGGTGGGAATGAGAGGAGTGAAAGCGGAGAAAGTGGAAGAGAGAGCAAAATCGCAATGATTCACGAGAGCAAGGTGAGTCCATCCAGACGACTATTTCCAATTTGGGGCCTTCCTTGCGTGCCATCCGTCACCAATTTTTGTTTTGCGTTCTTCAAGACAAACACGGACGACAAAGATGTATTTAAAGAAGTTATTAATGGAACAGTAACTACTGAACAACCTTCGCCTTCCGCCTTTGGCATCAATGAATCAGAGAAAGAAAGTCCTGAAAATCACAAGAACAATGGTGGTCCGTTTGTCACTCAAACCGAAGTTGATCCCGGTGAGATTCAAGAGGAAAGTTGCCAAAGTCACTCGCCTAACTCGGATTACGATGTCATCGACCTGGACGATGACGCCCTTAAGGAGTCTAAAGTCTTAAAGGGCGCAAATTTTGAAGGCCCAAAATCTGAAGAAAAAAATGATTTGGACGACATAAATCAAGGCGCCACACCGGAATCGACGCGAGTTCAGATGGAGGATCCGAACAGAGACATTTTTATTGAAGAATCTTTGACTGAATCAAAAAACAAATGTCAAGAAGCATATGCGAGTGACAATCCTGTGGAGACTGGATTGAAGGACGACGACGTCGATTCTGTCCCGGAACCATTTGAGCATCTTGTTGTTGAAGAAGAACACTCAACAAATATAAAAAAGGAGGAGGAACCTTTGTCCCCGATTCGGATCGAAATTGGACCTAAGCTCGCCTCCAAAATTTGGAACGACTCCAACTGTCATGCCATTTTCTATTATCAAATTGAAGGTCAAAGTGAGGTGGTTGACGACACGTGGAGGTGGGACGATGAAGACTTCGTGCGACTTCCGCTGAGCTCCAGATATTTATTAGGCACGGGATCCGGTTGGAGGAAAATAGAAGGGGAACTGGGGCAATTGAAAATAGACTTTGGTAAGGTATAATTTTTAATAACTTTTTAAACTCGAATAGACTATAAATAATTGTTTTTATTTAAATTGCAGAAAAAATAGCACCTTTATATAATGCGGATGACGTCGCCTCCCGAATTGAGGCCGCCATGAAGACTTACTCGACTGATCTCAAATGCGACTTCGAAGTTTTGCGAAGGCCCGACTTAAAGCAACCTTTAATCGACTCCATCCCGACTATCGTGGAGTTGGCCCTGAATCTCCCGAATTTGTTGGGGAAACCTGTCCCGATTTTGAAAAGTGGGCGGAATGCGACCCTTTTCTGTAGCCGACTATTAGCGGCGAGCTTGCTGGCAAATGGGTTCTTCTCCATGTTTCCGTCAGTGTGGGAAGGCATGCCTGATATCAATTTTTACAGGTTTTAATTTTTAAAAAATGTCGTCGGTGAATTTCCAAAAGTGACGGTTGGAAATTTGCATACTAATATTGATTTGTTTGATTTTAGACTGTTTCACTCCTCCGGAAATCCGGAAGGGAAGGCTGAAAAACTGAAGTGTATTCTGAACTATTTTTGTCAAATCAGTAAACAAAGTGACCTTCACTCCGATGTTATTTCTTACTCCCGCCGTTGCATCCCTAAAAATCAGGCTTGGGGTAATTCAGACAGTAGATTTACAACTGTTGAAGTGGAGCCAAGAAAAAAGATTGAAGATGCTGTCGACCTGTTGCAAGCCGACTTTGCTAACAAAGTTATAGGTAATTATGATTTACCATGAATATTTTCAGTTATTTTAAGATTTCAGCAAAAAAAGTAACTTTTAAACTTTTTTCTCAGGTGGAGCTGTTCTCAGCAATGGTTGGGTCATGGAAGAAATCCTTTTTTCAACTTGCCCCGAACTTATTCTTTCCCGCCTTTTTTGCCCTGATATGAACGAAAATGAAGCCATCGTAATCGAAGGAGCACTCCAGTATAGTAACTACACTGGTTATGCTTCCACCTTCAAATTTTCACACTCCACCGACGATATCCTAAAAAATTACCCGCAAGTAGATAAATTCGGGAGAAGAGGCTCTCAAGTGGTTGCCATGGACGCAGTCAAGTTCAATAGGTGCAAAATAATATTTCGAAAGTAATCTTAAATTACTTTTAGTAAATTAAATTAGTAAATTTTTAACAATTTCAATTTTAGGGGAGAAAAAACCCAACAATTTCAGTCTTACTTTGTGAACCGCGAACTCCACAAAGCTTTTGTCGCCTTTTCCTCCGACTCCAGCGAAGACCTTAAAGGCGTCGCCACCGGAAACTGGGGCTGTGGCAACTTCAATGGTGACCCCGAGCTGAAATTCATCCTCCAGTGGATGGCCGCTTCACAAGCAAACCGCCCAAAAATGGTGTACCACACCATCGGCGATCTCACGCAGACCTCCGCAATTCAAGAGATGACAACAGCGTTAGAGGGACGGTTTATTCGAGAAGTGTACTCCGTTTTGAAGGAGTACCACGAAGATAAGCACTTTGAGACATGTGGGCTTTTCAGGTTTATTAAAGACAAGTTTGTGGAACCTGTCGAAGAAGAGGTGGAAGTGGAACAGGAAGAGGAATCGGCGGAGGAGGAGGGGTCAGTGGAAGAGGAGGAAGTGCAGGAGGAGGAAGAGGTGGCGTCGACAGAAGAGGAAGTGTCGTCGGAGGATGAGTCATCAGATAATTCTAGTAATTCAGAAGAATTCGAGTTTACCACAGTTATAGCGCAAGTGAAGAAGTAAAATTAAATTCTGACAGAAGAAATCACGTCGCGAAACATTCTATTTTGTACATTTTTCATACAGTTGCAATAATTTTAAGAGCATCAAACATATTTTTACATTATGTAAAAACCTGAATGCGTTTTCGTATGCATAATATGCGATTTTGGTATCAGCAGAAAAATATTCAGTACCAATGCCGTGTTGGTACTGAATTGAGCTGAATAGAATGACGAATGAGCATTGAAAACACGGCATTGGTACTGGATATTTTTCTGCTGATACCAAAATCGGCAGGGAATTAGTTCGGCATCCAGTCACCTTCATGGTTTATCTGACAAGTGTTTCCTGTGCTTATCATCTGTGCCGGAGCTTATCACGATATACTACTTTATTTTACAATACTTAAAACGAGACACAAAAATGAAACAGAATATTTAAAAATAAATTCATGTCTTGGGATTTTGCGTATATGCTTGAACACTATGAAACAAAATGACTAATTTACAATGACTAAAATACTGCTTCATTTTTTACCGTCTTACTCTAACAGTTACTTCCGTTCCTTCAAATTCTTGTGGTCCTGAATCCGTGTCGTCATCATAACTCGCATTCGAAGTCTCCTCCGACTCAGTGACTTCCTCACTGCTGTCATTACCATCATTTGTTGTCTCCTCGGATTCCGAAGCCTCTTCCAAATTTTCTTTGATATACTCAAACAGTCCTTTGTCAAAATGCTGACCAGAATTGAAGCTCAAAACTATTTCAAAAAGTTGGCCAATTTTGACCTCTTTCTCTTTTAGAATTGTGACCAGCTCTTGAATCATTGCTGTTTGGCCCCTGTCGCCAATTGTGTGGTAGCTTAGCATCGGTCTGGAGGCGGCAGAGGCGGCGAGCCATTGAATCAAAAATTTGAGTTGGGGATCCCCATTGAAGACGCCACAGCCCCAGTTTCCTGTCGCCACCGGAGTGGGATGAGAGCCTAAGGTGAAAGCGACGTAAGCCTTGTGCAATTCTCGATGGAGAAAGTAGGGTTGAAATTGACGTGACTTTTGGGCTCTAATTTATAGCGTCCATCGCCACAACTTGGGAGGTCAGTCGTCCCAAATTGTCTCGTTTCAAATTTTGGGAGGTGAGGTCCACCGCGCGTTTAAATTTGAAGCTGGAAGAGTACCCTTTGTAATGGCTGAATCGCTGGATGCCGGTCACGACGAGGACTTCGTCGTCGGCTAGGTTTTCGGTGAAGAGTCTGGAGAGAATGAGTTCGGGCCAAGTGACAAAGCGGATTTCTTCCATGACGCAGCCACTGCTGAGGACACCTCCGCCTAAAAAAGTTGTAAATTAAGAAAAAATAGTCTAAAAAATTGTTATTTAATTTCATGTACCAACGACTTTATTGGCGAAGTCGGCTTGAAGCATGCCATCCGCGTCTTCGATCCCTCGTTCCATGTCTACAGACACATTTATAAGTGGTTCCTCCAAATTTGCCCAATCTTGCTTGTCGCTACTACAGCGGCGTTTGTACGACACAATCCAGTCGTCGAAAGTGGATTCTTGGTGCATTGTCCGGAAGTAGGCGAGAAGACACATGAGTTTCTCTCGTTTCAAGTCTGGACTTCCAGATTCTTTAAAAAGTCTGAAAATATTTTTAAAAAAGTTAAACTTTGTTATAATAGCAAGAGCTATAGTGGACAATATATGTATATAGTGGACGTTTATCTATCGATTTTGAAGTTCACCAAAACAAAGTTTGACTATTTATAAAGTTTAATTTAGAAAAATAAACCGCTAAAGACAACATAAATAAAAAATAAAAACGTCATCCATAAATACTGACTGTTATTGGTTAAACTTCGTTAAAGTAGACTTCACAAGCAATAAGCAACACGTCCACTCTAAATATTGTTCATTATAGCTATGGTCATTATAGCGAAGTTTGACTGTATTATTTAAAATTTGTATATTTTGTTGTTTTCTTATTCTTAATTTTTTTAAATACCGCGAAAAGTTAATGTCTGGCCTGTCATCATCATCATCTGCTGGAAACGTGGAAAAGAACGCATTCGCGAGTAAACTACAAACCAACTTTTTTGTAAAGTAGAGAGTAGCATTGTCGCCACTTTTCAAGATTGGAATTCGCCCATTGAGTAACTGCGGAAGACACAAAGCGTGGTCCACAATTGCTGGAATGACCTCCACCAAATGTGGGGCAAGTTCCTCCCGTTCCAACACAGCAAACTCTGACTTAGTCTCTTCTGAAGAAGCGTAGGTCTTCATCATTGAAAATAAACGGTCCGCAATTTTGTCTGGCAGCTCTGTATATTTTCCTGAAAATTATTTTAAATAAAAATTTAATAAAAATTGGAGTTCTCAAAATAAATGGGGTGTAGTGAGATATTTTACCATTTAGGCATTCCTCTTTGAGTTGTAATAAATTCCTGGAAATGATTTCCCATCTGTTAGTATCGTCCAAAGCTGTTTTCACGAAGCACAAGTGCTCATCTTCGAATTCGGGGTCATGGAGTGGGCTTCCAGGTTTAGAAAGAGGGGCCACGTGGAACAAAGCGCGATGTCGGCCACTTTCTAATTTTTCTCTTAATTCTGATGTTATCTGAATCGGTGAGATGGCCACAGTGGGTGAAGGAAGGTCCTGAAATATTTCTGGTTTTTCTGGGTCTGGCGTTGGTGGAACAATTTGGAGTTCTGGAATGTTCAGAACCACCGTCGCTGGCGGAAGGATGTCTGACTTCTTATTTTCATTGGGAGGAATGAGCTCGTTTGTAATTTTGATGGAGGTGGTCTCAGCGGGTGGAGGTGGTGAAATAACCAATGGGGTTATCGGAGGACCTGATTCAGGAACAATATTTCGAACGGGTTCTGATCGTGGTGGGTATGGTGGCAAAGTTGACTGATGGGCTGATGATGGTTGTGGTACAGGTTTCGGTGGGGACTCAGGTAGCTTTGGGCTTTGAGGTGGGATTTGAGGTGGAATTTGAGATGGTTGACTCGGAGGCAATGATTTAGTTGGCGTTGGCTGGACAACAACGACTTCCGTTAATGGCGGACCACTATGCTGCGGATGTCCACTTGGCCTCTGATTTTGAGGTGGCTGAAATAATCAATTTTTTTAGTGTTTTTGAGTACACAAATATTATAATTGTAATTCTACTTGATTCATACACTCTGAGGCGTTTCTCCCATGGAGTCATAAGACGACCTTTTTTTCGGCTTGCCACATAACCAGTTGCAACTCAAAAACTCGTCACAACAATCCATCACACTGTTTCTTTCCTCTCGCGGGAGGACAGGCCCTGCAAAAATATCACGGTTTTAATAATTGACGTCGAGTTGGTTTTTAATATATATTTCTATTTTCGTTAAAATTGTTAATTTGTAGTGAATTTTGTAGTAATTGATTGTTATATAGAAGTCGTACTCGATTCCTCCCGTCCGCGGTTCACCATTTTTTCCAAAGTTTGCAAAGAAATATATGTGAAAACCTGGAAAGAATGTTAAAATGCAAAAAATTCACACTTTTCCACACCTTTGATGTTTATTGCATTTCAACTCTCAAAAGCCGACACTCCTTATCTCAGGTTGATAAGCGAGTTGACTACATTCACAAAAAAATAAATTGTATACTCCTCTCAAAAAATTTCCAACATTACTCCTACTCATCCCAAATCTGATAAGTTGAGCTTGTATCGTCGTTTATACGGATTTGTTACACGCGTTGCACAATACGATTGTAACATTTCTCCGGTGGTACCATCCCATGGATTTTTATTTTTTATACATCACTTTCCCATTTAGGTTTTGTGATGCACAGTATTTATGCCGTAAAACACTTGAAATGGCATCCAAACAAGGGACTTTATGCTTATTAACCTGGCAACATCCTTGAAATGCTTTTCGACCAAAAATTCTCCTCAAATATGGAACCAAGCTTGTAAAAATTAGTTCTGTTTATTTGAGGCTAACCAAAAATATGTTATGCTACAAAATAGGAAGTTTAGAATTTGTTATGCTCATCATACATTAAAATTGAATGAAAAATAAAATTTATGAGAACACAATTGTTGTCACTAAGGTTACACAATCTCTAATTTTACCCACCGACAATTTGAAACTTGACTAAATACCTCGGCCTCACATTTTCCACCGCGTAGACAATATACTCGTTATACAAAACTGCATACACTTTCCTCTGCATGTTTTCCACGGTGGGACCCAATGGGACCAACATCCCGTCCACCACCTGGTTCCACCTCTCATCCGGAATGAATTG
>JAHZMW010004541.1:0-31224 GCA_027743745.1 Alloscopus bannaensis
ACATTCTCCATGCCTTGCTGCTCCTCAACCACACCATCCATCCTCTCCCACAGAGTTTTATGTGGAACAGGCAGAAAAAAATATCAGCCCGATGACGACGACGATGATGATATGAAAAGTCATTTTGAAAAGGCTCCCATCAAAACTTTTCTCTTGAATTTGAATTCCTCCCTCCTCCATCCCACATTTACTCTGCAAATCTACAGTTTTTGTTTCGCTATTGATGAGGCCGTAATCCGATTTCAAAACGTTATGGAATAGTTCTCCGCCTTTTCCTATATCTGCATTACGCAAAAGCAACCTGATTAGCCGTTCACTCTCCCAATTTAATAGCACATTTTCTTATCCAATCCCGTTGTACGTTGCAAAGAGGGAAATTAAGGTGTATCACCACATCACATGAATAAGATATTACAGACGATGGGGAATTGTCGGTTTTTTTCTTCTCTTTCTCAACCATTCCACCACAATGATACGTAACACACACATTCTCATCGGCCAATTCGACCTTCCATTTCATGCATATTGCATTCACTCCCAGAAGAGGGAAAAAAACAACAGAGACGTTCCAAGCACCACATCTTTGAGTCTGTGTGTGGTCCAAGGATGATGCGGTTTGTGTGTTTTCATGACGCACACTTCAATAGTGAAAGCACACACATATTTTTCTGTGATTGTCTCTGCAAACTTTGCCAATGCCAGTCCCTACTTTCCCTGTGTGTACACCCCTTGTTGTTCTGATGAGTATTTACCTTCCAGTCAGATACAATTATTTTTAACGACCACTATTATTGTTCTCACATCATTGTGTAGTGACTGCTGTCGTGAACTACTTTCTCTTGCTCGTCTTTTCTCCGCTTGGGTACTGCGCGATACATAAAAATGATCCCAACTGGTTTCCCCATTTCTATTGCTCATTTTCGAGAGAAAGAAAAAGAGATGGAGGTAAAGTGGAAAGTTTTGTTTTCCTTTCTTACATAAAAAAGCTCTAAATGTCTTTCTTAGGACTGTTTTTTTTCCCAGATACGCAAGATGAGGGTATGAGTTTACAATGTGTAATATAATAAAATTGTTCGCTTTAAGGCAACAAGGGAGTGACGTTGTACTAGTTTCTCTCTTTACACACTGCATACCTAAATTTCCCTCCGTGAAGGAGAGACACAGAGGAAAGGGAAAGCGGAAAGAAATGGTACTCTCAGCCTATCTTGTTGCGAACTACTGCGAGTTAAAAGTTGTGAAAGCAAGTGCTCAAAGGAGGCATACGCATTTAAGATGACAAGCTGACGACTCTCATCAAAATCATGAACTCGTGAGGCGTTCCTCCTTCGTCTCCCTTTTTCGGCCTCTCATCGTGTTTCGTTTCTCGTTGGAAGGGATGTGCATACCGTTTTGTTGTCTTCAATAAATACCTGGCCGCAACGCTCACTTATTGTAGTTTTCAACAGAAAATGAGAGAACACTGAGAGAACAAGAAATTGTTCACGCTGATTTAATAATCGCGTAAGTACAATTGAGAGACAGGGAAGCTCTTCCAGAGCATAATATGAGATGGCTCGGCACGTTTTGACAATGACAGGTACAGGCCGATTACATGTTTCACGAGAAAAACTCCCTTCATATTAAACAGAGTGGTGTTGTCGTCCTTGTTTTTTTTCTCCATGCCTCCAACTCAGCATATGAACACGATGACTAAGGATATATTGCGATATGTAGTGCCAAGTTCAATGTAATATTTCATCCGTTTCAAATCTCTGAGTTTCTCTTCTCTCCGCTGAGCTGACAAGACAGGCATCAGCGACAACCGTACATTTTAATAAGCCACCAGTCTGTTTTCAGTAGTATATAAAATTGGTCAATAGTGAACATCGACAACGACACACCACAACGTCTACAATACCAACGTTACGGTGGTTGTGCTGTGCTTGCAAAAATGGTTTGCGTCATGCCTCCTGTTTTTTTTCTAGAAAATCCTCTGCTGATAGGGAAGCCGACGATCAAGATGTTGATGATGCCTGCTATTTTTTTCTGAGTTGCAAAACATTTTATGTGATACACATACAGAGACGTGTACACTTCCACATGGCGGCGGAATAAAAGTAAGGACAAAGGTTTGGGAGGTATACGTGTATGTATTTGAGAGATGCATTCCAACGGAATTCAGAAGATGGAGAGAAAATTTTCATTTTTACTACCGCTTCCACCACCCCCCTTCAGAGTCAAGTTGTATTTCCTCAGAAAAGAATCTGAAGGCTGTCTCTCTAACATCACTGTGTGAGGGAGTAGGAACAACTCTTTCTCTGCCGAATGAGTGAGCAATTGTGTTCACCACTCGTTCGTAGTTATGAATAGGAGAAAACGTACGAAATTGGGAACATTTAATTACGTGATCTAGTTTCACTTGTGTCACTCCACTCGGAACGTTTCTCGGCTTTATCGTAATGTACATGACACACACAGAGTGTCGCAATGGACCATTCCACACACCCATTACGAGTACACGGTCTCCGCTCTCTCGCTCGCAGCCAATGCCATATATCGTATTCCATATAAATGTGATCTCTTTTGTCTCCCACACGAGAGTCACAGCAAGCTCGGTGGCAACCTCAGGTAAGTGAAATGCATATTAGACGACGAGTGCTTTTAAACTGAGTTACTCAAATTCAATACGGTCTTCTCAGAGCTCCCTCTCTCCGTTTTCCCGAGTCAAAAGTGAGAGGATGGAATTCACTACATAAAAAAAAACTGAGTAGCTACACACATTTTCCTCAACCGCCGGTTACAGGGGGCGAAGGAAATTAGCTGAAATTGTGAAATAGCGCACACCAGATTTAGAGGAAATTATTTGAGAGTGTGTGCGATCGTTTCGAGGAAGCTCTCCCCGTTTTACGTTAAGCGGCCCATGCCAAAAGCCAGGAAAATAGGCTGATGATAAAGAGATCCTTTTTTTATTCCGCTACTAAATAATAATCAAAGGAGCGAGAAGCAGAACAACAAAACATGGAAGGTGTAAAGAAAGAAAATGGAAAGTTAGTTATAATAATTACATGTAGGACGAGGATCTCAAAGACCTTTTCTCCTCATACGACGACGCAAAGAGAGGAAACTCGCACTTAAATTCGTATCACATCTCTCCCGCTCCCCTGCTTTCTCTTCCGTCTCCCAAGTCTTTCCACATATTTCTCCCTTTGTTCATACATGGTGTGTGGTGCGAAGACTCAAAGTTGTACAGCAAACTCTGCCATTTTTTCGGAGGTACAAAATACTACGGGAATTCTCTCTCTGTGTGTCTAAGTTCCGCTGTTACTCGACGAAATATTTTCCTTTGCAGGTAAAGCCAACCTTTGTCAACCTCTCGGAGACTGTGCAAGAAAGGCCTGGCTTTCTCCGTGTTCTGGACGAGAGTTTCTTGTTTTCTCGAACAGACTTTTTCCCCGTTATAGAAGCAGACTGGGAAAATGATATTAATGTTTCCTATAAACCCAGGGAAAGTGAGAGTGTGAGAGAAAGAAGGAAGAATGAAAGAGGCAAGCAAAGGAGCAGAATGGTTGGCAGTAGTGATGGTGGTGGGAAGCTATATAACGTCTCCGTCCTTTTTGTACATTTCATGTAGACGACACAAGTAAAAGGGAAAAACTTTTTTATCTCTTTTTCCACGAGAAAAAAAAGACTAGGAGCACACACTTTTGGTCCTGTAGGAAAAGAGGAGAGAGAAAGAGACTTGCAAAATTTTCTCTCGGCTTCTCTACATGTTCTCTGCATTGCTGCCTCGTTTTCACGGAGTGTGCCTGGTGGATGTGTATAGAGACACACACCTTCTCTCCAAGTTCTTGAGTTGAGCTTGTGCACTGGTTCTTCAAACATCGAGATTATAAGGATATTCGAAGAACATGAACACCAGCAGGCTCTTTTCTAAAAGATGGAATACGGAGAGACGCTCTGTATTTTGTGTATGTGCTCTCGTTGTGCACAACCCGGAGCAGACGGAGCTAACAGTGTGATATACTGGAGAAAGGGAAGAAAGGATATAGGAAAGTGAAATGGCTTGTATTGTTGGGAGTCCACACACTCAGACGTGTACTACACATGTGTGTTCTCCCTGTGTGCCAAGCTCGCTTTCACAAGAGAGGAAATAGTGGATGGGAAACACGACGACTCTCAAGTCAGTCAGATGCCTGAAGTTGAGGGATTCACTTGTGTTTTCACTCTCACGCTCTTGGAGTGTTCGCAGATGCACATTGGAGAGACACACAGATTGGGGAAAGAGAGGGAGCAAAAGTAAGCACAAGGTTTTTCAGTAATTTTTGCCGTTGTAAGTCGGCAGGGGATCGGAGCAGTTAAGCCAACCCGAAAAAAACCCAAATGTTAGGTTTATTCTCTGCATTTTTTCTACATCACTCTCCTATGCTCCCCATTGCTCCTATTTTTTTACCCGTTTCTCACCAGTATCCCTCTGACACTCTGTCCTCAACAAGGGAACACAAGGAGAGAGATCCGAGAACTTGTTCCAAATACAAACTCACAGAATAAAAAAAAGCACTTTATCCGTCCTTCTCCGTCTCTTTTATATTCTCTCTGTTTCTCCTCCCTGTTTCCCAATTTTTTTTTTGCTTTACTCACTCAATTTTATATTCTCTTCCAGTCCGTCATTAAGAATTGCATAAACAACGGCCTCTTTTCATGAGATAATCGGTGAGAGAGTACAAAAGGAGTACTAAAAAAAGAATCGGCGTGAGCTCTCTTACCTTCGTCGCTGAACATTTCTCTGAACTCTCCAAGACCAACCGTGTTTCACGAGAGGAAAAAAAAACGTGTGTCCTCGGTTTGTGTGAACACCTCTTTACATTTGATGTGTGTGCATGTCTGTGTCTGTGCGTGTGTGTGCATGTGGACTGTCTTCGAAATAGAGTTCCACACTTCAGCGATTGTTTGAACAGTTTTCACAACGTATTAACAGTAAACAAAAAAAAATCCGAAAAAAACACCCATCTCACGAGTTAAGCGTCATTAGCACGTTTTCTTCGCAAGGTTGTAAAAACGTTTCAAAAATCTCATCACTTCTCAGATGAGAGAATGCAGACTCCTCCGCCTCATCATTGTGCAGCAACACGACTACACGACTTGCCAAAATGCGTTTATGACTCTCTTCTGAAGGTTAGAACTTGTAAGATTTCTCTGAGCTTCATTCCGTTTCTCTTGTGTGTGATGATGTACATAAAACATTTGTTTGGTTTGTGTATTTCTTTGTGTAAAACGGTTCAAAACGAGCATCAGTGAGCTTCCATGTATGCATAAGTGATTGCATTTCAAAGTTTCATACGTCCATTTTTTGAGTCCGTATATATTCCCATGATGACAACGTTGGTAATCATAATCTGCGGATAGAACGTCGCTATAATTCCTTTCAGCCACTCAAGACGAGGACAACTCACATTCATTCATATTTATGTGGATTTCCATGCACTAATACTTCTAATCCTCGGTGATGGGCCGTGTTCTTGTCGGAGACTCGTAAAGAATTTCCGAGAAGAATGTTGCAAGTGCATATCCCTTCCTCGCATTCCACAAACATGAGAGAACTGATCCACTTTCCTGTGCCGTTATAAACATGACATCTGTGCAGGGACGAAGTGCGTGCTTATCCACAACAACGTACTACGGCATTAACCCATTGTTGAGAACGACCGATTTACAGCTTCGTAACGATCAAGTTGCTTTCATTTCCTCTCTCCGCCCTCGCCGTCTTTTCTATGGGGAAGCCGTAATATAAACGTGTCAGAGGGAAGAAGCAGTTGAAAAGTTGCGATGATGATTTAATGGGTGTATAGCGTCGCATTAAGGGGCATTGTATTGTTGTTCGTGAAACTAAATCCGACCCATTACTCTTCTCATTGTAGAATATAAGAATGGTGTTACTCCGAGCGCAGAGCTTCGTTTGAACGCTCTCTCAGGCTCATCTAGGTTTATATATCATTGCCACAAGAAGGTATGGATCCGTGTAGCACTCAATACTCAAAACAAACACGCACATTGGGTGTGTGTCCGCTTTTAAATTACTCCTATCATATTTCTTTTCGACGAGCCAATACTCACTCCCATCTTAGTGTTATTGCTCTAATAATGTATTTTCCCCATTATCACCTTCCAAGCCTCTCACGCCCCGTGGACACAATTGGTAATAGGAAATACATGTCTTCCACGTTTCCAAACAGAGGCATACTCGCATCATTACAATTGTAGGGAAAACGTGACACGATGAAATCGCACAAAACACGGTTTCCCCTGTATTTCCCAAAACGAGGGAAAACTCTTCTGTACATATGAAAGGGTTACATTCTCTCTGACGACAAAGTAATAACATACTCCGGATAATTTACAAGGATCTTTCTCGCTTATTGACGTTTTGATGGAGTGACTGACTTGAGTGAGTGACACATTCACGCTTATCCCGCTTTGTTTGCTTTGTGGTAAAGAGGAATAAAGAGCGTGTTCGTATTTCGCAAACGCTTTTTATGACGAAAGGTGCGGGATTGAAGAGGGAAATTGCAATGCCTCTTTTCTCTCTCGTGTAAGCCATATATCCCAATTCCTCGCTTTTGTTCCCTTTTCTGACCACGGTTGTGAAATATACATTAGTGTAACAGCACATTTATTTTGATCAACGGATTCCATAAAATCATCAATTAAACCCTGTCACTTTCCTGCAAACCGGGAAAGCCTCAGCTCACTGTTTAAACAAAAATGGAGAGTGGTGTGTGGGTAATATGTCGTGGAGAAGTGAGCTGTTTAAAGAAATCCATCGAGAGTTGTTTACGCTTGAACAGCACCAAGCTCGAGGTTTGCGGAGAAAGTGTTTATTCTACACACACGTCACAACAGCTCACGATAGTGTAGTCGCAGCAGGAGAAAAATGTCCCATTAGCCAATTCCTAGCTAGATTTTATGATGACGGACACTGGTGACTCTCGATGTCACAGGAGCTTTCTAATAAATCCATATGACGCTGTGGGCTCTCCATTCGATTTGTTTAATTTGTCCGATATTTGCGTGGGTTTGGAATGCTTGCGAAAACCGTGGCTCCATTTAATAATGCAGATAAAACACGTCCATACTTTGGTGTCATCGGTATGCAAAGGTAACTATAAAAATTGCTTCTCGCTTCCATTTTAAATCGAAACTCTGTTGAAATTAAGAGAAGAAAATAATCTCGTGTGAAAAAATACCGTCGTGGTCATGACGGACGAAACCGTTTTTTCGACAGGAGCTCTGCTACTTGTATTTGTTTCGCAAGTCGATGTGAAAACGATTTAGGGAAGAGTAAAAATCGGAAATGTTGATCTCAACTATTCATCTCATTTAACAACCTTCATCCATATCTGTTGGAATGAGAAACGTGTAAAATGTTGCGAATTTGTGTGTATGCGAATGTTTGCAGAAGGTTTTTCTGTTTGTGTGTGCATTACAAAGAGTTGTAGACAAATAGAAAAAGGGGATGCCTTTGATGTCAAGTTTCTACTTCGAGCAACGGTACACGCACCATTCACCCACGCAGGTGGCCACCATGAATTGTTTCGAGAGAGATCAAACATTCCATCTGTTTACAATTTTAAAGGAGAGCTTCAAGCACCTCCTTCAAACGAGTATAATGCCATTACGCGAATTCGCAGTTTGGGTAGCGAGGAAATAGAGGAAAGCAAGCACAACTCGCAACCATTTCTCTGTCTCGTGTGAATGAGAGAAGAGTATTGCTCACTTTCATGTATTCTTGTAGCTTTACACTTTTCTAATGAAATGCTCTACTTTGATTTAGATTGCAAAATGTGACGCTCGAAAAGCAGTGTGCTCAGGTCTCCACGCTATATGAGCAAGCACATGGAAATTGTAATTGCAAGTTGTATAGAGTACAAAGTTGTACTTTGAAGTTAAAAAACATGACGATGATACACATAATACTTAATGAAGGAATAGTTAGTTTTGACACGCTTGGTTGCTTCTGTGAGGAATACCTGCTCAAAAAGTTAATGAAGTAGTAATCAGAGGTCTAGTTGCAAAACTCTCATTTGACGGAGTAATGAGTATAATTGTCAAATGAAAACGACGCAGTTGCGAAATGAGTAAAAATGAGATGTCTATTGACGAAATTAATTGTCATGCTCTAGTTGTAGTCGATGATGAGTTGCAATTAAATACGATGCAAATAAATTGACAGCCTCTTCTGCTTTCACTTGTTTTTTTTCTGGCAACGTCAGTTAATAAAGGAAGGGTTCAAGTGTGGATCATTTAAAGGGAAGAGTGGTGTGGAAGGGAAAATTGGAGAAGCCATATCGAATCTCGGTAATTATCGGATCAGAGTTTTCACAATGTTTCAACGGAATCACGCTAAAAGCGTCGAGGACAAATTTGTATTTTATGGTGTACACGTGCGTGTACAGATTAACCGTGACGGTCGTAGAATGGGGAAAGTGTGGATTGTGAAACTGAACTGATATCGTCGTCGTGATGTGTGCAGTCTTTTCATTTGAGATAAGCACCACCACCGGCCATTCTGAAAAAGCTGTAATAATTATACTATAATTATACAACCTGGAAATAGGGAAAGCACAATATTCACATTGTACATTCACGGCTGAGCAATTACGCATTATCCTCTTTATAGTATCTTTCTTTTCCAGCATCACCTGCCAGCTTATACACGGGGTGTGTGTAGAACTCATATTTTACTGACTTGCGCTCAATGAAAGTAAATCAGTGAGAGAAGCGCAACCAGGCATCAGCATCCTTTCAAATGCATCTGTATAGTTTAGGCAAAAAATATTAAACTACTGTCGACTCAAATCCTGTGGCCCCAAAGTCCTCAGATTTCACATTTTTCATTTGTAACTTCGGTGAGAGTGAAAGCGGCGTTGTCCTTAAAGGTCGATACCACACGAGGAACACGCTGTTGAAGAATTGACTTGGGAATAATTTTTTCTCTCCCCGTTTCCACGAAAGGTTTTCCCGTTAATGTGTCTTCTTAAAGCAGTGTGAAACACGCGTGTTCGCGACTATATTGCGAGAAGTGTGTACGTATGGATATGTGGTTAGCCTTTAGTGTTGTTCATGACGAGCGAGTCATGATGTAAGAGAAGTAATAAAGTCGGTAACCTAATTCATGTGGGTTAGTGGGATAGGGTGCACAATAATATCAATTACTATCCTTCATACCACCACATCAGAGAAAGAAACTCTTCTGGTTAATCAAATACCTTGGATCGACTTACACACTGGCTTTCCACACCGAGAACGATGTAGGGGCAAAGAGAACAACTGAAATCGTTCGCATAGAGAGACACGTCAAACTAAAGGCAATCATGCAAATGATGGAAAATAGATGGATGATGATGGTCTAGTCAAACCGTTGGTATGGTGTCCATTTCATTTTCTCCCTTTTTCCTACTTTCTCTGCGATCCCAACGTTGTGTCTGATTGCATATTATATTATTTGTGTGTCCATGAATTCGTGAGGAAGCCCCCGGTGATTGTAGCATACTGGCGTGGTATTCCTGAGGGCATAATTTTTCTCCAGAAAAAATGACGATCCACCAATGAAGAAAATGGTTGGGAAAGGCTTGGTCGTCGTGATGTGGTGGAGACACAACATGGAATTGGTGACGAGAGCGAATGTGTATCTCACGATGCAATAACTGCTCGACAATTTGCGAATGAATGCGAGATGGTCACACATAATATGATATTTTTGTGTCGCCATCCTGATAAGGAGTTGGATGGAGGGAATGCATATAAAGTCCTGTGCACACACAAGGAGGACTCGCGCCAAGTCAGAGCTCTAGGAGACTCTTGGGATGTTGGTAAATTTTCACTAAATGACTTGGCATGTTGATTCAAGGTTTTGTCAGAGCTTTCAAGTGAGCAAACTATTTCGTAAATGCGAAATGACAAAAGACGACGAGTCGTGTAAGAAGTACAAACATTGTCTCCTTTCTGTGTGTGTCTCGACTCAGGATTGAATATCCATTCCGTTTGACAAAATAAAATTGTTCGAGACTTGTAAGAACGGGAAATTTATCAAACCTGCTCAATGTGAGCATCCTAGTTTACTCCCTGTATGTATCTATGTTTTCGGCTGCATCACTGAAAAAAAAAAGAATTGTTGGTAACGAATTCGGGATTGATGTTTAGAGAGCGTGTGGATGTATGTGGCTTCCAAGTCTGACACCGGATGCTTTTCCTTGTCTCCCTCTCAACCCCAACTCTCCACTTTCTCCAGAGAGACTCCGAAGCTGAGAGAATTGGAAAGAAATTTAGTGAAATAAATACGCTCTGATCGTATATGGCGTATTAGTCGCGAGAGTGTGGTAGTGATGTCCGTACCGAGAAAGTGATTGCCGTCAATAATATAGGATTGTCGTGGTGAAGTGTTCGCACGAAAGTCAGTATGTGATGTGTAAAATCATAGGGAATCTAATATAGTAATAGTGTACCTACTTGAAATCAGCTTGACAATATGAAAAAAATCTCTGAAGGAGATGAGCACCTCTCCTTTTATTCCTCCCAAGAAATCCTTGAGGAGCTGAAGTAGTTTGTGATGAAAGCAGAAGAAAAACGAGTGTAATATCCCTATACTCCACACATCCAGCCCTCGATTTGTGTGCTTTTGAGCTTTATCCATAACATTAAGTATCACAGAGCGGCAGCCACTCACCTCAGGAAATATCACATTCTCTGCGACCGTCGTCATCGCACTCCTCCGAGAAAGTGGAAATGTGAAAGCGAGATACATATTGGGATCATTTGTACAACACCGTAATCTGGCGCAATGCACTAATTGTGAGTAGTAGACAGTCTTACTTTCTCCTCACTTTTCTCCCCAGCTCTCTCGCTCTACGAAGGGATACATGAGAGTGAAACCGTATATCTTCTCAGGAACGAACCTGGACATTGAGTGGGAGCCATCAAATCGAGGATTGAGTGTGGTGAAAGGTGCTCCTCCAATTGTACCATTGCTTCTTACTTCCCTGACGACGACTACCCAATAAAATAACCATCGTCTGATGAGAAAAGAACTGGGCAGGGATGAGAAAAATGAGATGAGTGTCTCATTAATATTTAATCAGTGTTGACTGAGTGAAAGCGCCCTGGCTCACTTGTACTACCGCTTACGTCTAACTTTCACATTGGCAAGGCTCCGCATGTAAGACGCTGGTGGGACCTTGTGATTTATATATATTTTTTTGAAATGCATGATGCATCACATTACAAAAAGGGAGAAATGAATAGCTGTAGCTCATGTTTCCCAAAACGGCATAATAAGGCTTTAAAGATGGCATCTGGGAAAAAGCTTACCTTATTATTACTCTGCAATGCTATGTGTAGTTACTTCAGAATTAAGGAGTCGTTTTTTTCATCGGAAATCACTTTGAACCGTGAGGAAAAGAGCTTTCCGAGATAGCTCTCGTGTCCTTCCTGTGAGAGAAGAAATATAGTTTTTTTTACAGAAATTGACAGAGAGCCCCCATTTTCAGAAGTTGTGAGGATTTTTAAGCACTTTTCCACCGTTAAGTATTTGCTCATTCTAGAAATTCTCATTTAACTCTCCACAACTCGTTGGGATTCCTTATTTAGATGGCCAGTTTCCTCTCTCCCGCAGAGTTGTGTGTCTTCCCCAGTTATTACTCTTCCACTTACCTCAACTCCTCAATTGTTGGAATTCCAATTTCACATTGGTCATGTTCATTTCTGACTGTCGATCATGCAATGCTTGACGTAACTCTGGAGTGGTCCGCTCTGGTCTCTCATGCGTAGCACCGACCTTCTGACGTGCCCAATTCCAAGCTTGGGAACATTTCGCATTTCCAATTTGAGCAAAACCAGTCGCATCTCACCCTCGCTGATCTCTTCACAAATGGAACATTCTTGGTTTCACACAATTTTTGGGTCAACAGTCCAAAAACTTGTAATTAACTCGGCACACTCGCGCCGACCTCAAAAACTGGAGATACAACAACGACGAAGTTAAATTGACATGAATACCTCTAGTTAAGATCCTGCATATTTGACGTCGGTACGAGATAACCGAGAAAGCGTACTCATATACGTAACATATAAAACTTATAAATATATGTGTATAGTTTGATACACATTTAGATGACCTACACAGAGCAGATGCGCACTAAATAGGAAAAAAACTTGGAGAAACTGCGCGCAACGACGAAAGTAGTTTCACTCAAGGGTTATGAGAGCAGATGAAGACTTCCGGAAATTAATCGGGTTACTTCACTAATCCATAAATCCGAAGATGTTACTTACTAGGGAATTGGTAAAGCATACCGCGCAACACACACAGACACGCAAGGGAGCAGCTCAAGCCTACTCGAGATTTTTATTTTCGTGGGTAGCAACAGAATACGACAGAAATACATATTTCACTCTGACATCTATAAAATACAAGTTGGAATGGAAGTCGACGACGACCGGAGAGCAAGATAGGTTTTTATCTAAATTCATAAAAATGTGTGTGGTGAAAATAGGAAAGCCATATATACGCCTCTCCGTCGAACTCGTCTCCTTCATTACGTTTCATTGAGTTCGTATCTGGTGGAAGTCGTTTTATGAATAAAATAATAAAACCCTCTGTACATGCCACGATGAGTTGTGGGGACTCAAGTGGGGAGCTCCTTCATTAAACCACACATTTCCCTTTGATTGAAGGAAAGCGCAGCAGGGGAGAGACAGCTCATCGTGTTCGAAAGCGGAGAGACACCATTCCGGAGACGGAGTGCCATTATGAAAATAATTAAAATCAAGCAAGCCAACCCACGTCTCTCCTTTTTCCCCAACTTTCTTTCAATTGGAAGAAGCAACGTTCTTCGAGGTTAAGTACAGGGACAGAGAAAACCCTAAAATACTCCGTGGCGTCTGGGTTGTTACTCCTTGGACATAAGGCAGGAAGGCAATGTGCGGCTCAAAAGGACGGGCATAAGTTAACTTGAAGAAAGTGTAATCTCTCCGGACTACTTTTCCATCAGAAAAGGATTAAACTGACATAATATGCAATGAGTCATTGAAGGGAAACGGAGGAAGTAGACCATGGAGAAAGTGTACGGAGAAAGCACCTTTTTTCAACAGCGCACAACTCCCTCGGAACTCAAATCTTTCCATTTTAGCGAGAGAAAAAACGGAGAAAAAAAACGACATTTTCTAAAAAAACCTCGTCTTTTTGCAGCACTATTTCCACTTTTTATTTGTAGTTAGTGAAGCATAAAGACCACAAGACGAGCTCAACACTTTAATATGCATGTGGTCCAAGAAACGGTGAGTCTCCCGTTTTTTTTTGTGGGGTGAATATGTTGTGTCTTACGCTCTGTTTACGACGAAACTCAACGTGTACAACATAATATGTGAGTGTGTCTATATGTATTGTCACGTTTCACGCTTTCACCTTATAGTCATGAAATTAGCTGGAGTAACTTGAGCCACTTTACTCTTTCACTAAACAAGCTGGTTGAGCAAAGTTTCTTTTCGGGGTTATGAGAACTACACACGGACCATCTCTCCATGAGAAGTTGTTCACCGTGAAATCTGACTTTTGGCTTAACTTTCTCTTTTTCTCTCTCCGAGAAAGTCTTATGCTCGTAACTGCTATGATTGTTGGAGGTGGCAAGATCCACTTTGAAAACCTTGTGATGCTCAGGTATTTTATGGGAAATGGAGCTGAAATGGTTGGGAACCCAATGAGAACTAGTTAATAACTACACACTTTCCCCGTACTTTTCAACGGGGTAACCGTCCCAGCGGGTTATTACGTGAGTAGAATAAATAGGATGATTAATCACAATAACTTTGAGGTTTCCATCGGATTTCAAAGTTGAAACTTGAGTAGTCTCTTCGTGTATCCCGTATTAATTGTACTGTCACAAGTACACTTTCTCCGTCAGTGTGGAATTGTAGGACACAAATAACGGAAAGACAATAATTGATGCGACCCGTGTAGTCGTTTTGACAATAATTACAGCTACAGGTATTTTAAGATGTTTACTTTTCCAACGATTGGTTTAGATGGTTTCAGATTTTTGTAAATTCGCAGCTCGAGTTCCGATTTGAGTAATGAGATCCAAATTGGTTACGTATATGTCAACACATCATACCTCTTTCTAGTCGCAACAATTCTTGACTCCCCCTTACCAATGAACTGTCATCAGACGGAAAGTGAAGAGCAAAGAGAGATTGTTAACACTGACAGTGAGGAGTCGCTGATAAGCACGACTCATTAACAATAATACCTGTCATTCTTTGTGTACTTTGGAAAACGTCGGATTTACTCCGAGTCACCCCAGCGAAGACAAAGGGACCCCATTTCATATTTTTTGAACTCCAGCAAGAACGAGAACAGTACACAAAGCGAAGGAAGTGAATGAGCAAGCCCGGTCGTATTAGCCTTTTGTTAACTATTCAACCGTAATAATTCCACCAACGGTAATGCACTAACGTTGCAATTACGACGGGAGCAAATCCAGCAATTCTTTAAGAGGCATGTATTTCGTTAAAAATGGATGTGACAAGATGAACCAAGAAAAGAACTACTACCGCCAAACCCTTGTGTGCTCTCGTAAGTAAACATCGATTCAACAAAGGCAGTCAAGGAAGGAGGAAAGTGAGAGAGACGAAACGACTCTGATAATGAGTCCCTCCACTTTCACTTCCACATTCTACATGTGTGCACATAAATAAGTAGGCGCAACCTCCTTTTAACTTTTGATGTAACCGGAGTTTCTAAGCAGCTCTTGTATGGGCAGGAAAGTCATGAAATATTCGTGATAAACGTACACTTGTCTTCCAAACAAGGGCCTCTTCCCTCCGTACTTCCACGTAGTTCCACGTACATCCTTGTATTTTGTGTGGGCATAGGCGGCGTCCGCTGAAAAAGGTCTCTGGAAGCTTTTCTCGAGGTTCTCCTCCAAAAGAATGGTGAAAGAATTCCGCCTCAGCATTTCATCAACTCGAGTGTGTAAAACAAGAGAGAAAAAAACGACATACCTTTCGCTTTGACTGTCAACTGTATCCGAAACAAATTGTTGCACGAAGCAGAAAAAAATTCTTGGAGTGAGCAACAAGGGAGTTTCCAAAATGTTGCGCAAAGATTACAGAATATGAAAACTCGTGGTTCCCATGACAACCGTACGACTGCCCTATAAATAAATGCATATGTTCACAAAAGCCAACCGGAATGATGAAGGTTATGTATATATGACGTCGTGGAAAACGGGAAGCTGGTAGCCGTTGTGATACAAGAAGACTTGGAACTCTCTCTGTTGTGGCTGATTTTTTTGGCAGAGAGCATCTAAGATGGTCATGTGCGGACAAACAGGATTGCGTTTCTCAAGCCAACACATTTCTACACAAGACAAATGTTATGACCTACTTCCCTTTCATCATTCACCAGGGATTCTTGTGTTGAGTTTAGGATCGTGCCACATGTTAATATTTTATTAATTGTGACTTGAATGGAGGACATGGTGAAATTCTTTATTATTATTCGTATGTACACGAATGCACTACGTCAAAGAAAATAATATATTGATACCTACATTCGTCAAAGGTGGCAGGGATTTTTTATTACGTAAATAAAATCCATATTCCAGCCTTGGGAAACCGAAGGGAATTTTTGTTGTTGTCTCGTCTCGAATCGTAGAGATGACGACAGAGGGGAACATTAAAAGATATTAAAATCGAAGGGATGCGTGTACAAATTGATATGTATCCATTAATCAATAGCCCGATGGAGGTTTTTCCTCTAAATATTACCGTATGAATAGAATGGAACTAGAATGAGTTGAAAAGTTAGCCTTGAGTTCAATATCAATCATTGTTGCAGTCGGCATATCTTGTACGAGACCAGCCTACCTCTCCCCCATGATCCCGAACACCCTTGAACGCATTACAAGAAAGCCATTTTCTTCGTGTGATATATGGATTTCCGTTTTCTCTTCGGCGGAGATAAGTTCACTGGATGGAGTACTGATGCGAGTTGTTACTCAGAAAAGTTTTCGCATTCCTTGCAATGAGCACACATACTCTGGTCACACAACGAGGAAAAAAATACGTATGCACTGAGAATAAAATTTGAGATAGGGCAAAAAAAATTAGTTATTTTTTCTCCAAAAGTTGTACCTCACCCCGCAAAGTTTTGTGATGCGTGCTTTCCAAGTGGTTGTGGAAACAAGGTTCCTCCATATTTTCACCTCTGCACATGCTGATGGTATTCATAAAATAAAAAAGGATGCTTGGGAAACATAAAGGGAGAAAATTTATATTTTGCTTTCAATATGAAATTCCACCTGGAGCGAGTGAAAGTATCTACGAATGACGTCCGAATACTGACATACTTTCTTCACACATGTTTTCCCATTTTTCACTGTGTTCAACTCTTATATCTGAGAATTCACGTTGTTTACTGTTACATATGATTTCGAAATCGTTCTCATCACCTCAAGTGGATTTTTTTGGCCATTCAAATTGACGCCATGTTTTACCTCTGTAGAGGCCAAAGTTTTCACTTGTCAAGCGTATAATATGATGCAAAGTTAGTGAAGTAAGGCCACAAATAATGCGTGTTTTGTGCGAGCTAAAACTATGGAAAACATGCCATTAGAGGTGATCATGTGGAATGTGGGAAGAAGCTGTGTTTTTCTGTGAACAGCTTCGGTGTAATATGTAACCAATAATGCGGGATATGATCTTCTCTCTGTGGACAAACATGAGTTGGGACTGTGTTTCATCTTTACAAAAAAAAATATTGCTCCAAGCTAGGAACACGGTGAAAGAACCGTCTTGCTCGTCCTTCTTTTTACACAAACAATAAAGTTCGATAGACTCCCGTTCCTACAATAATTCA
The DNA here is from genome assembly GCA_027743745.1 of Alloscopus bannaensis. NCBI lineage: Eukaryota > Metazoa > Arthropoda > Collembola > Entomobryomorpha > Entomobryidae > Alloscopus > Alloscopus bannaensis. The sequence goes on from JAHZMW010004541.1 coordinate 16,889, forward strand.
ACCATTGAATTGATCCATCTGCTTTGGAATGTGAGCAACTTTCACTTCCTTTTAGGCTCGTATCTACTGCGTGCTTGCCAAGAACAGAGCTTAGGCATTCCAATTGTTATCCTCTTTATAAAAATGCGGTGGGCAATGCCAACTCTCAGGCCTAACTTCAAGAGAGTATACTATTAACATTGGAGAGTAATAGCTTTTATGAATTTCTGTCTTCTCAATGTACTTCACTTGATCACAAATAAACCACTGGCCAAGCAGTCGATTTCTCGCCCAAAACATTCAAAAATACATTTCCACCGGGCTAACTAGTTCGGTGTGATTCGGAACGAATTTAAAGTGTACAGTGAAATATTGGTGGTGAAGTAAAAAAAACACAACCCGAAGACACACCAAAGAATGTATGCAGACGCGGAAACGTCATCAACTTCAAAGAATTTTTTACTGTACTTCTCGCCGTCATATTTTTTCCTCAACCATTCCTCAATATTTTTCGTATTACTTTATTTTACATAAGCATCCTTTTACGCGGCGGCTGATTGAAAATTCTATTGGAAATTGGAAAACCTCAAATAATATTTGGGAACCCTCTTTTTTACGTGAGCATGCCAGATTCCAAAAAAAACGGGAGAATTGAGAGAGAAATTTTTAAAACCTCCTTTTGGTACGATATTATTGTAGGTTATATAAGCAGGACTATGATCGCATTTTCAGCACCACCACGCAACATTTAAACGAAAGTGCACGCACAAAGAGCACAAACTTCCTGAGAAAATCCAGAGTCTTTGTCATTTTACCGTATGTGAATTTCCTTTCGTCACCTTCCTTTAGCAATTAGCAGACCCACATATTCACAAACCTGTATGACGCATGAGCACGATGAATAGCGAGCTTAACCGTGAAGTAGTTCGTGTTGACAAATGAATGGGATCGGTGTATTTTTAGCGGAGCAATGAGAGGTGGAAGCAGTTTGAAAAATTTCCACCTATCTGAACACGCATCAAGTTGGATGAAGCGTCTCATTTATTATGTTAGTTAAGGAGACTCTCGAGCGTACAGCGAAAACTGCACTCGTACCACAATCAAGATTGAGGTGAGCACCGACTGTTGAGGAATTGAGTGAGATCAATTTGAACGTTGTGAAATTACCATCAATCTCAAGCGAATGTACTTGAGCAACATTCATCTTCGACGAAATCCACGACATCGTCTTCTTCCCCGATTTTTAACATCACGCCAGTCTCCCTACAATCAAGGATAAATTTCTGATTGGTCATCCTTCACCGGGCCCATCAACACGCTCCATTTGCTTTTATCCTTTACTCCTCTGCTTGGCCCACTTTCTCACAACATTTTACACCTAATTATTATGAGGCTTTTGAAGCTCTCTTTTGGTCGCATGTGAATCCGAGCACTTTGCTCAAGCTTTCATAAAAATTCATTGTCCAAGATAACGATAAAGAACTCGTGCGTCGTCGTCGTCGAGGTCGTCGGTGAAACAAGGAGGAATTTCTTTTATGACGTCGTATTCGCGCACATATCGGAAGTTTGCATATTATTTTGCTAATCGGGAGACAGTCCGCCATTACTACGTGATTTATGCTCTTCTATTTTTTTTATATGAATCCATAAAATGTGTCCTCGCAGATAAATAAGAGCGCGATCCGCGAAGTACGAAGACACCGATGCAATCACGATTTATGTTGTGTACATCTTTAAGAAATCCAAGGAGTATGCTGTAACAGCATTGTAGTTAAGAGTGACGCAAGAAAGGAGTTCCCCATCTCGTTTTCCATTTCGAGACATAAAAAGTTGAAGAGCACGGCGACGGCGTAGTCGTCACGCGACAAGAACACAATAATGCATCATTTCTTGGAACAGAGTCACCTCCTGTGTGCCATAATGTATTTTCCGAATACCTGAAATGAAGGGGGCGAGACACACTCATGACATGCAACTCGGAGTAGGATTCTTCGACGAAACGAGCCCTCAAAGGGAAGTGTGAAAGCCTTTGTCAAGGTAGTTCACAGGCTGACTGATTTATGACGACGGGGATTAGAAGATTTCTCCTGTAACCTGTGTTCAAGCTCTCACACTCCATTTCAACAACTACTTGTGTCTATGACTTATGATCAATAAATTCTCTTCTGCGGAGAGCACACACACAATAACCAAGTCTTCGTGCTCAGTTCCCGTTCAAGACAAGAAAGGGGATACCATTATTATCCTTCTTTTAAAGGAACCTCGACACGCCAACTATTTCGGTATGGAGCCTGTGTGTAAAGCTCTCTTGTAGACGAAATGACAACAATAAGGTTCATAAAATGAAATTTGGGTGGAAACCAGGACAAAAAGAGAGCTCCGCTTTCACTCCCACTTCATCGGTGTAAAGTGAGCAGAAAATTATCTCACTTTAATTACGACCTGCAACTCTCCTCGAAAATGTGTCTGTGCAAACTTAATCAAGCAGGGATGCTCCCAAAAAATGAAAGTGAGAAAGCACCTTTTTCTCCGCTTGCCCCGAAGCAGTTTGCAAATTACAGAGACTGGTACTCAACGTACGGACACAGAGACACAGCCCATGATTAAATCAAACGAAGGATGAGTGCATACGCTTAAAAACAAAAAAAGAGGGAGCGCTTTTACTCTCCATATTTATGATGGAAGAGATGTACACAGTGCGAAAGAGAAAGGGAGACTCGATCTCCTCCTACATCTTTGTGTGCCCTTAAGCGTGCATATATGTATTAAGAAGATAGTCGTTAACTGCTTGGCACAACCGTTTTGCACCGCAGCTCTCTCTCATGCATTACACAACGGGTTTAACTTTCACCTACTGTGTAAGAGCTTTGAAAGCGTTTTTTTCCCCGTTGCTAGTCTCCTATTTATTTTAAGAATGCATTAGCAGAGTGGAGGGAGGGAGTGAAAGTATCATTTTCAAAGTGGAAGCACTAACTACTCCATTCTTTTGTGAGTTCACCGTTACAACCCACGTAACATGGGGCTTTCCCATTTATATGATCCTTATTAAATATTCATAAAGTGGAACATCATGTAAAATGTTCATCTTCGAGTTGAATTCATTCGAGATCTCTGTCAAAATACACGATGCATGAGTGTGAGCTTATGGAGATCGCTAATTCGTGTACATGCACATTTCTCGAGCGTGTGAGCCATCGGTATTAACATGCTCGTAATGATAGTCGCAGTCATTTATTTATTTGCAAGACCACCGTTTAGTTAATATACGCATAAATATACAGACGTATATTGCTCAAGAGGCCTCTTCAAAAAATTGCTTCAGTGTTGTTGATTGTACGAAAAAATGAGCATTTGTGGATGCCTTTGTATGGAATTTTTTTGAATATTTTTTTGGGGAAAGGCTAACGAGAGATGAGTCGTTTTACAGCGTATAGGTAGGAAATCGCCTATTATCCGGTATACAGGAAGCAGTTATCATTTGGATACGGAAGAATGGGCAGCCGTAAGAATCAGTCTAATATTATTCAAAATTCTCGTGCACTCGTTATTAGTTAGTAGTAAATGGAGATCGTTGTGCCTTCATGTAGTGTTGGAGTGGTTCCTGGGCTACTCCACTTTTTTTGGAGAGTTCTCAACACTCTAAGATGTTCATTGAGTCAAGACGAAGTGCTCAAAATATCTGGGATGACAGTAATGATGGCAAACAGTGCCAACTTGTTCAAGAACGGATGTGCTCACCACTTTTCTATCTTTGAGCGAGGGCCTTGATGATAAGTTCTGTGTGAAAGCTTAATGGTTTCACATATTGTGCTCATATGCGTCAGCGTTAGTTTTGATGACTGAAGAATGGGAAACAGAGAGAGGCTCGTATTGGCCATTGCGGGGTTGCGTCGTAATTTGTAGCTATTATCGGAACATTTTCCACAATGACCTGCTCTTCTGTAGTTAATACTCCTTGTTTGTTGGTGAAAGGAACACAGTGGTCATTTGAGTTTAATGAGGGCTTCTTGCAAAAAAATAAAGGTGAAAGTAGCCGTTGTTATTTTTATCTTTTCAAAATTGAGTCATTTCCACAAAGAGAGAATCCCCTTTTCTGGATAATCCATGAGTTCTCGGAGTGGAGGATGTGCGTGTCAACACAACATATTATTCCAGGGGATGAACCGGAGGATGATTATGTTACATAATGCAAAATGACAGTTCCAATTTTACCGTCTCTAATGAAATTACTTTGTTTTCCATCTTACCTCTTCCTTCCGTCAGAGAAGGTATCCGCTTAACTATTTCTGATTGCTGAGCAGGACCAAGGAGAGTAAATATAAGTGGGGAGGAAAGACGCAATTCTCTCCCGGAAAAAGAAAGACAAAGGTATAAAGTCTGACTTCATGGTCTCTTTCTTGTCTCTGTCATCTTTCTCCCTTTTTATCCTCGCCCATCAATTCACCATTCATCAATTTTACTTAGTATGACACACGTTAGTGAATCAGCAGAGAGAAAGTTTATATGCTCACTTTCTCCACATGTATGTATGGCAGCTTTACTGGTTTAGCTTTCACAGCCCACGTTCTCCTCCCGTTTTCCTGGGATTTCTACCTTTTTATAATGTCGCCTGAATTACTCCCGTAAATATCCCTCGATCTCATTCTTTATCTGCCTTCAGAAAAGAGGATTGAAGGAGAGAGAGAATAACTGAAAAATGTAATAGCAGACAAAACGGAGCGTATTTGTTGAAGTTGACTTTCCGTTGAAAAAAAAACGACGACCCTGGAGTGATGATGATGTTCCATTGAGCTCATGGCGTCAGTACACCATTCTCTCCTTACCGCTCTACTTAAGAGCACGATTACTCCGTGTGGGAACAAGGAGGATGTGGGGGAAAATGGAGAAAGTACGAGGAGCCCAGGTACAATATGCATGACGCTCGACGGTGGTGTACGTCTTCCGCAAGATGAAGATGAGTTATGTGACGATGATCTCGTGATATGAAATTCGGGAGTGTACTAGTCGTGAAGTGTGCGCTTCGAGGCAATCCGTTCTCGCCTTATTTGGAAAAAAATAAACTTTTCAAGTCATCACCGCACAAAGACTAGCTCATACACTTTCTTTCCAAAGGCAAGACGTGGCAAGGAGGGAAAACTTTCTAGCCAGCTTAAAAAAAGGCGATGCGGACATATTATTATTATTGTTATTGCAGCTCTTGTCGGAACGGGAAGAGCTCATGTTCGTTCTCACAATTTTCCCCACTCGTGTCATGACGAATGAATAATCTTTCACGACTCGTTGTAAGCTTCACAGATAGGCTTTCTCCATTGAAACCCTACCTTTCCCTTTCTTTAACACGTAGCACGTATCTGTGCAGAGAGAAAGCGAGCTACCTAACAAGATGAAAAAAAAAATCTCGGCATTGCTCTTTGTACAAGTATATTGTGTCAGCTGCTGGTCTAAACCTCATTCCCCACATTAATTTGAATGCGTACTCTGTCGAAGGACGCTGAGAAAGGCTGACTTACACTCTGGATTGACTACGACAGTCAAACTGCGTAGATAACATTCTCATTTAAGCTGCAGGATCACTAATCCCCTATTCACCGCTGGTTCGACTGTAATAGCGTTATCATTCCTAATAAAGGTCAGAGAGCATCAAAAGTAACTACCAAGGCCCACACACTCACAATCAGTCGAAATAATAAATAGGGTCCACCAAATCGAATCGTGAGTTCATCCTGAAATTGATTTCCCATCATTTCCCCTCTCCTTGTCAATTTGAGCGGACACGAGAGGAAAATCTGTATTATTTCGTTTGCTACTCATTTTAGCCTATTCTATTTATTCACCACATGCACGTAGGCGTTTCACCTGGGTGCGAAGTGAGTGAGGTGATTCTTTATTTTCTTTTGAAAATTTATTGCATTTCCTACAAACGAGTAGGTGTAGCTAAGGAGCCTGGAGTTGGAGAATGTATCTATAGAAAAAAAGTACACATTATATTTACTCGTCCTGTTATAACAATTTGGTACTAAAGTGACACCTCTTTCTCGAAGGTACTGTGGAAAACTTTGTTCGAGAGTGTTGTCGTCGAAGATAATACTTTCACCGGGATACCCCGTGTGTCTACGTAGTACACGTTACCTTCGCAAACAAATCTCATTTTTTTCGTGCATTCTTCCCCTTTATATTATCTTAGTTGGGATGGTGAAGGCGGAGCATGTAATTCACAAACCATAGGAAGACCCTCAGCCAGGCTGTCTTTTGTTGAATAACAAAAGGCACACTCTGTACTAATAGATATGAAAGCTTGCATTGTGTGAGTTTATGAGAAGAGAGCGTGTCATATGAACTTGTCTCCTTCGTCTCTTACTCTCTGTGAAAAGTACCAAGGTGGAAGTACACTCACAATATTCGTCGCTGGCTGACAGGAACAAAATGAGTTTCACCCTGCTCCCATATATACTTCTCCGCTCCAAATAGAGCTTCGTGAGGAAATGCTTTTAATGTTAATTTCGTACGCTTTGTCAACACAACGGCACAATTTTTTCTAAAAAAAAACAGCACAAGCAGAAGAACTTTCTGTAGGCTCCGAATGTTTGAAAGATGTAAGCGAAATATGCGCACAAATATATGAGATAACCATGACATGAAAAACTTGTAGGCAACTCTTGAAACCCCTGTCAAATCAAGATGGAAAAATTGCGGAAAAAAGTACGGCGGATTACTCCTTCGGATTTGATCTTCTAAGACATATTTAACTCTCTAATGTAATTGATACAGGTAGCGTGTGTGTGGTTCGGTATTTTCGACGTGAGCGTAGAAGAGGAAATCTCTTGTGAGTTCTCCACTGTTTCGCCATCGAATTAGAGCTCACTTTTTCAACTTGTCTTTCCTGTCTTGTGAAGCAATTCTCTAGACAATATTCACAATCATTTACGTCAAACCCCTTTTATGTGTGTGTAATATAAATAATTCTGACTGAGGCAGTTCTCCTGCTGCTTCACACAATAAGACTTGTCTCACTCTTCATGATATTGTACAACACCAATTCAAGCTGCCAGACACGGCGTCAAAAATGAATGATGCTGGAAGCTTCGGCGGATATTGCGAGGTTTTAGATTTGCCTCCTGTGTCGACATAGGTGGAGAGACGAGTGTGTTAGAAAAATTACCTGGAACTCACAGAACACGTTGAGGGAGGGGGAAAGAAGTTGCACGAATTCAAAGCTGAACTCCTAAGGCCTTGTCATTCGGAACTCCCAAGAGATGTTCTTTGTGACAATGTTCGGGGTACCTTAACTTTCACTCTTTGATACACGACCATCGTCGTTAGGAGAAAGAAGCAACAGCTTTTAAGCTACAACGATACATATTATCTGCACAGACCAATGACACCGCTACACACGTCAGTTTTCTGTGGCAAAACCTCAGCGTGTGACACATTTCTCTGACATGGTCACCATGACTATATTTCCTCGACAATCTGCTGTGATGGTGTGGTACACTATTTGTAACTGTCAACTGTTAACCAATTCCCCAAAATTAGAGTATTAACTAGTATGTGCAACCGCACGCTATCAATATTTGGGTTCTTCATAGGAAGTATGCTGTTGTAGAGTATGATTTTGTGGAAGATTGCCTTATCGAGAAGTTTGGAAAACCTTGTTGCTCTCCTATCAAAGTTATACCACCTTCAACAAAGTAGGAAAATACGAGAGGAAAATCTACACATCGAGCTCTAGCCTGAGAATAAGGGACCACCCAAGTGTATCAAGAAAAAGTTGGAGAATGTTGTATATGTCTTTGATTCGGTACAGAAATACGACTTCGTCTCAAAGTAGTTACATACGCTCATTCCATTTCTCTGCTTTTTTTGTACAACTCTCGTCTCTCAATTTTTTTTGCTCGTTGTTGTTACCTTCAGAGAAGGAGAAAAAGTTGAAAGAATTGGATGACTAAGGTAGACGCATACACTCATATTACACAGCACACATCACTTTCTTTGTCGTAGTGAGAAAAAAGATTGGTGGAAAAGGGAGAAAATTCGGAGAGTGTAATTTAGAGAGCAGTTGGAAAATTCGGGCATTTTTTTTCTCCCCACTTTTCCCAATGCTTCACATAACACAATTTTTATGCGCTCCATACCACCACCACCGGGTGAGGAAAGTATGTGCACGGTTCAGGTAAGAAAAATAATAAAAAGGCCAGGAAAGAGAGAGAGAAAGTCTCGAATAAACGTTACATTTAATATGCATAGTGTTCCAGTCAAGAATGAAAGGAGTGGAGGTAGTGAAAAAAATCACTTGTATGCCTACTTTCTCCCGCTTTCTCTCACCCATTTCCACCTGTAGTCCACAATTCGTATAGAGACGACGACGGCACGCAATAAATGCATAATGGAAGCCCATCTGTTGCTTGAATCTCTGTGAGAACGAAGACATTGGTTTTGTGTGTGATGTACTCTTCAAACTTTTTTGTCAACTGTTCAACAAGGTTCTCATTCTATGAAAAGTACCAGACTTCGTGTCATGAAGGAAAGTGATGTGGTGGTATAAAAAAATAAAAAATTAAATTAAGGAAATTTGGACTGCTGCTGCGAAAATATGGACTGAGCGGTTCAGACGAGTGACCTTCTCGAGTCGTGCATGACATTTTAAAATTTTTACAATTTACGTCAAATGAGGGTTAAAATTTGGAGGAATCACAGTTTTTTTTCAATTACAAACAAGGCAAGAAGAAATTAATTAAAAAGGCCATTACCGTTGGAGTTCGTGATTGCATCAATGAAATATCGAAATAGTATGCCGACGAGCGGAAGGCTTGTGACGAGTGTGGTACTTCCTGTTTTTAATAACGAAGGGGAAATAGGAGCTGATTTGTTGGTATTAATAGACGTTATATTGAGCCACCCACACAAGCCCGAAGGTGGGAAGGAGTACGGTACTGAATTGGAAGTTGCACAACATCGTGATCAACACGGGTTATTACGTACATGGCTTGTAAATCGAGCTAAATTGGACTCTGGAGTCGGATGTATTGTGTGAGAAAAGTTGGATATGCGAGAGTGATGAGGACATTGTTTATTCCTTTGATTTTCAGAACAAATGCTCATTTTCTCTCAAAAGCGAACTCTGAAGGATGTTGTGAGCGCCAAGGGAACTCCGGTGAAGTGTGAGGGTGTACAATTTTAGTCAAAGAATGAGACGAGAGTTTGGATTGCCAGTGATCGTATTATTAGAGCGTAATGTGAGTGTGTGAGAGAGTGCGAGACAGAGTGGGGAAAATGGAGTCGAGTTCACCGGTGAAATCGGAGCTCGAAGCGTACCTCGAGGCGCACCCCGAGTTTATTCAAACTTGGCTCAAGGAGAGGGCAAGTCCAGAGACGAGGCGGAAGGTTCTCAGTTGCTGTTCCACGGCGGTGATCTCGGAAACGTTGTCGGAGCAAAGTAGCAATAATGACGTGATCAACACGAACTCCATTGTGAACAACAATAACAACAGCTCAGTCCTCAATAATAACACCGTGAGGGGAGGCTCTTCGCCAGGTGCGGAGCGAGCAGAGTTGTCATCCTCGCGGGAAAGGTCTGGAGGTCCGTCGCCCGTGCCAGGAGGATCGAGTCCTCTCAATGACACTTGTAAACCGTCGTCAACGACGACGACTGGGGAGAATGATGAACTCACCGCATTCCAGAGACCGAGGTCGCATTCAAAGCGAAACTCGATTACCTCAGATCGATTCCAGTCGTGGATTTCCTCCTCCCCAAAACACAAAGCGGAGCGGAGCGTCCCGCCTGGGCTCGTCGCGTCTCAGTTGGAGTGTCGACTCCGGTAAATCATTTATTTTCTCATAATATCATACGAAAGTCGATACTTTCCTACATTTTTGGCTTAATTCATTAAACAAATACGGTCACAAATGCACAATTCGGATCACCGTTGAGTAAAACTTGAATGTGAGTATTTATGCTTGTACACGTCGTCCGTTTCCACTTTCACTTGTGAAGCCTCGTAAAGACATTTCCGTGGAAGTGATACATAAGATTAGCTCATCTTTCGTGGGAGTGTATACATCCCGTAATAGAGAAGGCATGTGCTAATAGCACTTGCTCCAACACTTTAATCCATTCGTTTGTTTGAGCTGTTTCTGTTTTGAGGAAAAAGGGAAATGTGTAGCTTCGGAGAAAGTAATATGAATTTCATCACGCCTCACTAACCCTAACGTCGTTGCATTACGATGCTCCACTACTTGCTCCATTCAGCAGAGCATGATTGCCTTATCTCGAAAGTTTGCGATATCATTAAACTAGTCAACCAGTCAGATCGACGACTACGTTCAAATAATGGAAAAGCACCAAAAACTTCCGTTGTGTACCCTACTCTCCCGAATATAATCGAAACACTTTGGAGATACTCGTTGTCAAGCGATTTTTAAGCTGACGAAGTGGACGAGTTGATGTCCACATTTCCACCTATATTCTCCGCGCTCTCCCTTTCCCAAAGCGTCCAAATTTTCATCGTTTTCACGGAGATTAGTGTGCGTCACGTCGTCCGGATTGAGGTATTTATTAGTGTGCTGATACGCAGCATAATCTCACAAGAACCACGTTGTTCATCAGGTTGACGCTACACACATGTATTAATAACTAACTCGTGACTCATTATCCTCTTTCCTAGATGTCGAAGAGTCTCTCCGTAGAGCGAAGTCGGAAGAGATTCGAATCCCATTCGGTGTGGGCATTGCGGGCCACGTTGCTCAAACGAAGGAGATCATCAACATAAAAAATGCATACGAAGTAAGTCCCCCTTTTACTTTCACATCCATAAATTCCTCTTTTATGTTTGCCTCGAAACAACGCCTGGATTCGCCAGCATGGTCTACTAAATCATCCGACCTTTTCATAATTGATGTGCAGCCTCAATCTTAGTGGTTTCACTGGAGCTTTCTCTCATGTCTCATGTGCTCTCCCATTCGTTTGAGTTTCAAGCTTTCTCCTCAGTTAATCCATGTTTCCTACGGATATTATATACGATGTTGGCGGGTGGAAGTGCTTGTTGAATACACACAAAGGCCTTGATGGCAACACGCCACAATGCACGTCATTATATACGCTACCCTCATCAAGTACACAATGTACGAAACTTGTGAATGCTTTTGGCTGCTCTACAATTTGCCAACATTTTCCCTTCCGTCGTGCTTGTCTTTTGCTATTTTTTTTGTCACATTTTATATTCACTCTCATACATTCAGAGAAGATTATGCTTGTTAACGAGACACCACAATATCTCACGGTTGGCTCGCGAAAAGTTTCCCCCGTGTATTGAATCAAGTCTTGTTTGCACACGCCTGAAATGATGGGAAATCATCGGGAAATATGATCCTTGACATTTTTTTCCATTGTGTGCTCCCCTTTCGCCATAGATATAGGGAGGTGTGATATAGACGAGTTGAGCGACATACAATAATTTTCGTCGTGAATGTGAGGACGGGAAAATGGACAGCTTTACTCAAGGATTGTATTGTGCGAAGTAAAAAGACAGTTCAAGTATCCCGTCGTGTAATGCAAATAAAACTGGTAACATAAACAAAGCCAGTAAAACGGCTGAGAGGAGGTGGAGTGGAGCCATTGTGTTGTCGTTGAAGCGACATGCTCTTTTTCCATGAGCTTTTGTTTCCTTTCCTGAATAGGCAAATCGTTGTGTGTACGTATATAATGTTTTGCGGAGAGGAATGAAGAGGACGCCAAGTTGGAAGTGCTTCACGAGGGATGACAGGCTTGAAGGGACTGCAAGAACTGCTTGACACAACATCGTCCACATTAATTGTATCACTGTGGTTTCACCACTAGGACGCTCTACTCACGAAAACGGGTAGTTGTTCAAACAGTGATTTACAACGTATTTAGCACCATTCTTCAGAATAGAGAGACACATATAGACTATCTCACGAAAATTTTCCCAGAAAAAAAAGACAGGTAGAAAAGGATGGAATTGGAAATTGTAAAAATAGAACAGGGAAAGAAAGGAACGCCTATTTGGAGAAATTGGGTATATGTACACGTTGATGAGAGTGGGACGTATTTTTCAAAATATATATTTGCGGAGGCGTCGTATTTTATATGCGAGTCCTCCTAAGCACACACACACACGATGGGCTCACAATGGGGTGAAGAAAAATCTTTTGAGAAACAGACAAGTTGAAGAAGTACACATCCCATCACATTCCATTCATTTGTTGTAGTTGGGAGAAAGTTGGAGTGTGCAAAAATCGATTACGTCGTCCACACTCATCCACGCAAGGAGAAAACGAACCACTTTTGTATTCCAAAGTCGAACGTTAAAGTCTGCAACAAAATGTATTCACAACCCCCCGAGCGCATACTGTGAAGTACAGTTAATCAACTCGTAATGGCAATAGTTCTCGGGTGAAAGTTTTGACATTCCCGGAGAAATGACAAAAAGGTTTGGGAAAAGCTCGCACAGCTCTACTCAGCTGCTGGTGGTGTGTGTACGTGTTGGAAAAAGCTACGCAAAAAACTCCGGGGCACGCTTTATGACCGGTCGCGAATAGCTGGGTTTAAGCCCTGGGAATTTTAATTTTCGCCTTACCTCATTCGTGGGGAAAAGTTATTTCTTTGTGAAGGAGAAAAACCCGGAGGATTTTCACCAGAAATTATGCTTCCACCGTTTACCTCCTTTTCTCACTGATGATCACTCCGTGTTGATTTCATTGTGTATATGTTATTGTCAACTACAAGTTTCGAGTCTCCAAATTCGGATTGAGACTCGTTGAGAAGTTCAAAATTAAATACCCATTTGCTCAGAATGAGTTGAGCTCAGAAATCTATATATGCTTGTATCTCATACACGTTTTATGATGTGCTTGGAAAATCAGTGTGAGTTCAAGTCAAAATTTTATTTCTCATTGTATTATGATCACGAAACTGTTGAAGGGACTCCCAGAATTGAAGCTATACGAATTGTAAATTTTGCTCGTACGTGTGATTTGAATTGCACGTGGATGGGAAAAAATGGAGCCGCAGGGAGGCTTCGCGAAGGAGAGAAAGTAGAAAGGAACGAAAGTTATAATTTAAAATACAAAGAAAAGAAAATGAATGTATTTCAATGGTATCTATGAAAAGATCCGGTCACGCACGAGCGGTGTTGATCAAGAGATTCCTTAGGAAAAGTATACCATGATGGGTATGATGATGGAGAAAATTGAGAATATACCACTTTTGTGTTTTGCGCCGAACTCGAGATTGACTCGTGAAGAATGGCGTTCCTCTGGTGAACTTCGATTAAAAGTTGTACGAGTAATGTGCTCCATTACCACATTGCTTGGAGACAAGGAAAGGATTAATTTTCCAGAGCTCAATGGGCAACCCTTTGACGGCTACGGAACTGTTTCGCCAAACTTTAAATAGAGTCAAGGCAGTCATACCGTATTTCTTCAATTTAGTGCCGAGCTAAAGTTTCCAAATCGAGGTCTGGGAGGTCGATAATTTTAGGTCGGCTAAAAAGCAAACTCTTTTTTTGTATTTTCAAGATTTTTTAAATGTCTTCATAGTAGGACAACTCCTTTTTCATCTGCTTGTTCTGGTGTAATTGATTTTTTAAACTAAAGTAGAAATCCTATTAAACGCTGTCAAGCTAATTTTTAAAGTTCACCTCTCGCCGGATCAGGTTATACTTGAGGCTTTAAAAATGAGCAAGGCTATAAATGTAGGAAATATGGCAAGCTCGTTCCCAGTTTATCTACAGAGCTGGTGTGGCTTTTCCTATAATATATTTCCAGTGTGGTTGTGTAAATGAATTTCACGATAATGTACTCACTTCTTCCTGTCACGCTTATAAACTTGAGCACAAATTGGATGGAATGGGAAAGTAAGACACTCGATTTCCTCTTCCTTGAAGGTGACTTTTTGGGAGCACATATTGTATCATGTACGTAGGCAGTTGGCCGTAATACAAAGTAGCTTTCCGTCTGTCCGTCCGCCCACCCTCTTAATATGCCACTTTTCATTTTCTCATGCTCGTTTTCACATAAAAACGGAGCCATATGTGTGTCTCGAAAGGAAATCGTGTATTCTACAAACTTTTAATTTCATTTCGAGTGGTGGCTCATTTCAGGGCTGTGTACGCAGCGAATCACTATAATGCAGGGAGTCACATAAATCGCGAAACTTGACTCGTGAACACACACATTCCCTGGAAAAGTAAATACATATATCATTAACAAGATAGAGCTTCGTGGCAAACTTCTATTAGAGAGAAACTGAGCCCTGTGTGTATGATGTTAGGACAATTCGCACCCGAGCCAATTCGCACCCAAGCCAATTCGCACCCGCGGCTACGCCGAAGGTGTACAAT
>JAHZMW010004542.1:0-21726 GCA_027743745.1 Alloscopus bannaensis
TATTTACACCAGTGTTATTTACACCAGTGTTATTTACACCAGTGTTATTTACACCAGTGTTATTTACACCAGTGTTATTTACACCAGTGTTATTTACACCAGTGTCATTTACACCAGTTTTTTTTTACATTAGTGTTATTTACACCAGTGTTATTTACACCAGTTTTTTTTACATTAGTGTTATTTACACCAGTGTTATTTACACCAGTTTTTTTACACCAGTGTTTTTACACAAGGGTTTTTACACCAGTGTTTTACACCAGTTTTTACACCAGTGTTTTTACAACAATGTTTTAACACCGGTGGTAAATAATTGGAAATGAACTCAATGTGATCTTAAATAAAAATTGGGTGGTAGTCAAACCGAGCCACAGATGAAAATATAAACTTGCAAACTTTGTTAGCGAGGAAACTAAATTGCGCATTACTCAAGTAGTGGTGTTTGAAAATCGAAAATCCTGTCATACCCGTTGTCTACATTCTAGTAGCTTTCTTTTGATATGTCACTCGATATGGTTAGTATGGGAAAAAATTGACCTCAAAATTTCACCCGGTTTGGAGTGAAGTCATAAGCTGGTTACCGAACTTGACCGAGATATTTTCGTCCTCAGAATGTTGCGAAATCAGATTTTAAAAAGTTGATTCGTTTTTTAGTTATGGGGATTACCGCCGGACGGCCAGATAAACGGACCGTGCATTCTTATAAGTACCCTTTCGGTCATATGCTAACGCATATTCCTTTCATCCTCCTAATAATCATGAAGTATTTTTCGAGCTTGTTGTGGCCAAAAAGTATATAGTTGGTGGATTGGTAAATATTCAACTGGGCCACGGCGCCGCGATTTATTTCTATATTGAAGAAGTGAAATTTTGAAACTTCCAGCTTGTGTTGGAACTAACTGAAGATTGGAGCAATTGTAAGACTGGCGATACGCTGTTGTAAGTCTACAGTCGGTCACACTTTGTGTATGTAATCTAAAGGCTCTGAAGAATCAGTCGACTATGCGTCATTCAAGCCCGAACACCCTACTACTCATGTTTACATACAAATATCACAGGAGTGAATCGACCAATGAGGTGGCTGTATGCAGTGATGTTTTACCACCATATTAGTCTGTGCCTTTGACTGCACATGACCTGACTCTTCGCATTACCTAACTCTGCAAACAGCATAGGTAAGTAAGTGTAGTACATTGCTTGCTATGTGAAAAAGCTCGCGTTTTTATCGTTTCATAAACTAAAATTATGTAATGGAAAAATGCCATGAACATGGTATCACGTCAGAAACCGCATGCTAAAACCAGCAGCACAGTTTTGCGGCACACTAAAAAAGCCGCATCCACGATTAATACATCCATAGAATTCCTACAGTTAAATTCTACCATAAAATTAAACTAATTAAAGCTCTTAATTGAGTGATAAATATAGTTCATACGGGAAAAAATCCGTGCAGACTCGGAAGCCTGCGAAATAGGAATGAAGATAAATAGGATTGAACATTCAACAGTATCCGCATACGATGATCCTAATAATGTTTAAACTCGGTTATCTTAACAATGTCGTTCGTTAATGTACAAATACAAACTCTTTCATTTACGTAAAATGTGTATTTGTCAAGCCAAATACTTGTAATCTTCATTTTATTTAAATACTATCAATATTGGTAATTTGTGAATTTTTCAATATTCAATATTTAAATATATACTAGTAATTGTACAATTCATTTATATACTTGGGTGCGGCAAAAGTACATGAGGCATTTGTCACATATCGTCCCTGTAGAATGATAATGTGACATATCAAAAACCAAAGTGCAAATGATATTGTGACATAGGTCATAAGATTTGTATTACATATGTCAGATTATCATTTGCACTGGTTTTTGATGTCACATTATCATTCTACAGCGACGATATGGCAAATCTTCCATGCGGCTTTGACTGTGCAGCTAAACTCATGAGGCTTTTGTCCATGCGGGTTTTAGCATGCGGTTTTTTATATGAATCCCATGATGAACGGATCCGTGTCAAAAACCGCATGCTAAAGCCCGCAATCTAAGACTGGAAATGAAGCAATAGTATAAGTTTGCAATCATTTGTGAAAGTAATGTACTTAGGTCCATTATTGTCCATCAGAAAAAAATTTGAAAACTTTGTAACGTTTCAGTTATTAGATGTTTGGACAGTTGTGATTTGAATTTTACGACTCAAGCAACGCCTGCGTCTGTTATCCGAAATTTCTACAAATACCCTATTGCACGGTGCTTCCATAGCGCAAAGTATGCATGCTATGCCATACAATGCCGCAACAAAAACAATGAGTACACTCATCGACGTCGCCGACAAGGACTTTGGAGTAGTCATCAGCTTGGCTCTGAGGTCCGCAAGCACCAGGAAAGAGAACAGGTTTTCTTTGCCTTCTTTCTCATCTTCCCAAGGTGGGGGTGGTTTCTGATTTGGAACCGACTGGTTGTCAATGACCGGTTTTTCTTCATTTTCATGAAAACGGAGTGACCTATGGAGTTCTCTGAAGTAGTACGAATTCCTCCAAATCAACTCCCACCTCTGGTACAGCCCTGACTCAAACATTCGGGTGAGTACCGTGGAGAAGAGGGGGATGAAAAAGTTTCGCTTCCCAGTCCAAGGAATTCGGGAGATGAACATGGTGGGATCATGATTGGGAACAGCAACAAAGTCTGTGTCCCGGTGGAGGAGCTCTGTCAATATTTTGAGGTCGTTCTCTGTGCTCAACACTGCAAACGTTTTAGGAACGACCACCTAGCCCCTGTCTGTATTCACGGGGCGACGAGCCCCAATGTTGTGAACTAGCTCGGACTTTGAGCTCTCGTTCAAAAAGTGGACCAAATTGAACATTCCGTTGAAGTACAGGAATCTTCTGTGGTCCGGATCATTAGAGTCAAGCATCGGGAATAAAATCATGTCTTTGAAGGTAGAGTACCGTGCTCCCTTATGGTAGTGGTATGCTGTTGTTCCGAGGAACATGCCGCTATCGAAAACATCCCTTAGCTTTGCTGGCAAGTTTGTTGGATAACTGTCGGTCGTCATGAAGGAGAATAGGGAACCAGTGTAAAAGTTTGATAGTGTGAACGACGTCAAGAGCCAAGAGACCAAGAGAAGCATGACCCCGATGTGATCGCTGCCATCTAGATAAGTGCTCATTGTTTGATTGTCGCTTTGCTGCAGGACGGCAGATAATGTCCAAAATGATTTTTGTCCCAGTCGAGCGACTATGGAGCATATGGATGTGTAGGGTGAACATTCTCCAATGTAATCGAGATTATTTCTCAAAGTCTGGGCACTGAACCTTTTGAAAGACGCCAGGGCCACAACGGTCACCATAAAAGCAACTGTCCAAGAGGCCCAGGTCGACAACTCAAAAGGACGAAAAAGTACCAAAAAATCTTGGCTAGGACTACGTTTCCGAACGTAAATGACATGCTTGTACAAATTGTATTCGCACGGTACGTTAATCCAAATCTGTCTGTCAAAAAAGTTTGGTCTGTAGAAGAAGTAGTACTGGACATAGCCAACACTACTCACAGCATTTGGCTCGAGCTCTCCGTAAGCAAACTGTCGCCACCTTGGCATTCCAGGCATCGTAGAGAAATTGAAATGATGACTAGCCAAAAGATAGGTGCAATCCTTCGGATCAATCCATTTCAAGCCGTTGTAATAGAAACTGCAAGTTTTCCGAGTGTAATACTGGCGGAATCCGTTCCGGAAGTGGATGAACACCCAGTCAAGATTTTTGTGAACCTGGAACCACCTACGGTGGAGGTCTCGTACCGAGTTAATCTTTTCCAAGGGGACCAAGGCTTTTCGGAGGTCTGTCGACTTCAGAAGAGGGACGCAGTGCATGCACTGGAGAAACAGGGCGTCTCGAGAAAGGATGAGGAATTTGGACATGGTGCTCAAGTCGTAAACGTGGCAAAGCATCATCAAAAACTGGAAATCTTCGTTAAGCTCTGCCGCAGTGATATTGATGAAGAGGATGGTGAAAGTGGGTTCTTCTCGGGACATGACGATGGCACGTAGCAATTGGTAAAAGGAGTACAACGGAGGTTCACGAATCCCAGGATCAATGAATAGCATCTGGAGATCACACCCTCCGCGAAAGTACTTCGAGTGAAAGTCCCGCACGGGGCTCGAAGGATAAGGGATAGAGTCGTTGAGAAGAACATGTTCACTGTAACGACCATAGTCGGCCGCCCGACGGGTCCGACGCCGTGAATGCTGTCGATGAGGCCAAGGGTGTAATGATGACTGGATTATATCAATTGCGAGAGGAAGGCGGCCGCTGAGGAAGGTGATGTGCTCCTGGAGAAGATCGTACCAGTCGGGAATAAAAAATGTTCCGATAACGTTGAGCAGAGAGCAGCTAGCGAACAAGTCGAGGATTTGGAGAGACTCCAAATTCATGGAGGGGCTACTTGTAAAGGTATTCATTGCTTTGTGGAAGAATGTATTTAAGATGGAAAGCGCAAATTGTTCAGGATTTCGCTGAAGTCTTTCTTCTCTGATGGCGATCTGGTTCGCTTTGAGCCAAGAATAGAACATGTAATTTCTCATTTATTGTAAACTACTTGTACACAGTGAACTGGAGCTGGTTTCAAGGTTCAATTTTCTTGCTGACGTTTTTTGAGCAAAGGTTCTCAAAGTTGACAGTCATATTCGTGGATAATGTAAATATGAATGGTTCCAAGAAAATTTCAATTACAACCTGTGTTTGACAGCTCTTGCAAAAATTTTCATGCGCCGACTGAAGGCCTATTACTTGACATGCTTGTCATAAATAAAGTTGACGTTTTACATTTTGCTTTAGATTAACTACTTCTAGTGATACAAGCACACTACATCGTTTTGACACATTTAAAGGATTGTGTAACGCTGTTTTTATTCTACGTATGCCATGCAACTTTTAAAATTGGGATAAAAAAATTGAATTGAGTTCACGAGTTTGCAATTTTTTCAACTTTCTCTGAATTATGTAACTACACCCCCGCTTGGGTCCATTGATCAATTAATAATACAATTGAATGTACAGATGTCTGTCTGTATAATGTCTGTATAACTGTATACCATTGATAATGTAGGGAATAAAGTTATCGCCGCACGTTAGCTAGGCACAATATCGTGTGTAAGCTTATTATATGTCCATATGTACTATGAGAAAGCTGCTCTTTGACTACAAAGGGCTTTTCTTTATCCAGTGCAGCTTTCTCCTAGTGTAGTTCCAAGCATCAGCTTTTACCATTTTTGCATATCATTTGAGTAAGTTTGCTAGTGTGTAGTGTAAGAATAAAATCCATCTTGAATGTATATATGAAACTAGACAAGAGATGCTGATGGATTACATACTAATGATGACGATAATGAAAGAAAGGAAGACACGTCCGTAGGAGCATGCCAATATTTCCACATTTTTAAATGGTTTCAATGATGAAAACTCTTTGAACCTTTACCAGCAAAGTTAGGACGTTGGTTTAGTGACATGTTTTGGAATGTGAGTGTCGCATCCCACACTCACATAATAGTCACGTTAAGCAGTTGTAGTGGCCTTTTCTTATTGGGAATAAAAGCGTTGATTGATATGACATGTTTGCTATTGTTCCATGATATTATTTAAATGGTATTTTATCGCGGATGCTTGAGCATTACACATCATCTTGGTTGCTGACGTCGGTAGCAGCAGAGCTCAAGGAACAATTTTCGGTTAACTTCCCCCATTTGGTTCACTTGTGAGAACGCTCACCGCGTCCTCATCGCTTTGTGAAAAGTACTCACCTAAATAAAACGCACACTTCATGAAGACCATAAAGATGACAGGCTTCCAGCATCGAGGAGAAAGGTAAACAGGGAGAAACTTTGTAAATATTTGTAGAAAGGCTCATTGTTTAGTTTGTTACACGTTTACACAATCTGGATAAAGTGAGCAGTCCAAAAATGCATGCATTGATATGTATTTATGTATAACTACATATATATAGATATATAATTTATTTATATACGTAGGTCCATGTTGAAAACGATGTTGATGTGAATATTCATGAGTAATGAGGACCACTTGGTCACGGATGGTACCCGTGTTCTAGATAATGTAGCAGTAGTGTGCTCAGCACGAAATAGTTTCCTGTTAAAGATTTTAGATTTAATTGGCAACAGAAACATAGTACTTCACGTGCAAACGAATATGGACAAAAAACCTCAATATTATATTATATTAACTTGAATTTTTAAACAGCCAATTAGTCTGCTGGTCATGGGAATTTACGACTTGCAAACTCCATATAAAAGTTTGGTAACAATTTTTGTTACTATCACTTATGTACATATGGATGGTAATGAAACAATGAGCAGAAAAATATGAATATCATTATGACTTTCTGCTTCACCAATGTATGTGTACTAATTTAGCACTCACAAGCGTCGTCGTATAGACGAGTATGCATAATACGTTTAGAGAGCCCATTTAGAGCTGCAACAAGTCCCAGCGGTCGAAGGACGCGCCCCACCGCTCGCCTTATCGCTCGTAGCCTCCTCTGATGAAAGGTTCTCGATGAAGAATTGGAACTCGTGGAAGCTGGTAGCCGCCCGGTGGTCTGGGGGAATTGGGTGACTCCATTGTAGTAGTGTGTGCTCGAGGCTGTGAGATGACAAGAGAAAACAAAGAAACTGTAGAGAAAAGAGGCTATTGATTTTGTTTCAAAACAGCGAGAGTAAATCACTTTTATCTTTATTGACGTACGAATATAGTGCTACGTAAGAAATTATAGAGATTTATTAAACATTTAAAATGTCACACAAACTGCTTAGATATATGGTTTTGAAGTACCACTGCCGGCTGAAAATGATTCTTGCTCATCTCGCTGTTGAAAAGCTGATCCTGCTTCGGGACAATAGCCTCTTGTTCTGCAACCGCAATACGGTTGTGGACAGACCACCATTCCAGTAGACCTTCTTGGCGTGGTAGAAACGTCCTCTGTAGCGTAATCATAGTTTCCTGGGGGTGGTAATTGTTGTAGGAAATGTTGAGAGGATGCTAAGGGGTTGGTTGCAAGTGCCACATTTCCGTTATTGCTGGCCGATGACGATGACACTTGCCGTTGTGTTGGCAAAGCGTCAGAGAATCGTCCTGCAGGCCCTGTTCGTGTAGAGGAGCAATCCGTACTGTGGAAGGCATCAGCCGATGATGACTGCGATGATAATGCAATGGAAGAGAGCAGCACGTCAACAGGCTGACAGAATGAGCAATTTTTTGACTGACTCGGGCACAGGCACTGGGGTGGAGCAGGAGCTGGCGTATTTGGAAAAATTGTCCGTCTTTTGGGGGAAAACATAGGTTCGGGCTTCTTGTTGGGGGTGTTGGAGGAACCATATTTGGTCAAGAATATATTAGACACTTCGTCCGCTGATAAGATGCCTGAGCTGACAGGTCCGTTGGCAAGTTCGGAGGGGCTCATCAATGGAAATCGAATGAGGGGAAGGATCTCCTCGAGCACGTCTCTCAGGTTAGTAGCATCCTTGGGAATGTTGGCTTGCAAACATTGCTCTTCCGCCCAACGAACGACTCCGTTGTAAATGTGAATTTCTGAGGCGGAGAGATTCACTCTGGAGAGGATCTTTTTGAGGAGGTCCTTCTCCAAGGTGCAAAAGTCATCACTTTCGAAAAAGCGTTGAGTGTCGAGCTCAATGACGTTCCAGCACTTGTGCTCTAAGCGAATGAGGTCAAATAGGATTGCTGTTCTCAGAAGAGTGGCCACGGTGTTCACTGTGACTGCATTTTGCATACGACGCGTCAGGGTTGCCTCTAAGTCTGGCAATTCGTATTTGCGGGCAGCGTAGAAAGCGTCGATTGTTGTTTCAAGGGGGATTTCTGCCATTACATTCCGGGTGTAGATGTACTATAGGATGATATTAAAAATAATTGGTTGATGAGGTGGCAATTCTGTTATTTACTGATATATTAGTATAACATGTAATTGTCGCTGGACGTACGTCAAGTATCAATTTAAATGCTCGTTCCTCAATGTCGGAAATGGCAACTATATCAGAGGTGTCCTTCGCAGGTCCGTAGAACATGGCGTGGAAGACGGGGCTGGAAATCGCAAGCATCAACTTATGGGCACGTACTGAAGAGGGTGGTTCATCAAAGGTAAATGTGACGTCGGAAAGGAAACCACTTTGAAGAAGTTGAGCTGAAAGTATCACAAGTGAGTTAATCAGCTTTGACCTTCGACCCTGGCCATATAAATTTACATTCCTGGAAAAAAAACTCGCCGTTCCTCTTTGAAATCGGAGCGTATGAATTTGTATATAGTAGGTACGTCACAGTATAGCACCATAAATGCAGAGACAATGAAACAATAATATCGGTGCTAACATTTTTATATTTAGTAAATGATACCCGAAGTAAATTATTTTTTCCTTTGAAATAACATGTGTGTGCTTATAATGCTTACAAAGTGTGCCCTTAATTCCGACAACTGCGGATACGCGTGGAGTGCTACCACCCTGCTTCTTTCGTGCGTCTGAACGCGTGTACCCGTGAAACTCATATTTTGGATCCATTTTGATTGCTAAATTTACTGAATTATTTATAACTCGTTCTAAGAAATACTCCTTCTTAGCTGGAGAAGCTCACAGTATTGTAATTTGCAACTTAAACAGGGTGGATGTAGACTCAATTTTGCAGACCTCTGATCAAGTTCGCTGAGAAATTCTCTTTATGATAAAATCGTATTTATATTTGCTGGATTGTAGACCATATAGTTTTATGGACATCTATCGCCTATTTGAAATGCTATATTTCGGTGCGGTATTATATTATGCATTGGCATCCATATCCATGGATGCCATACCATTGTACTACGCCTTTGCTACATAGATGGCTGCATTTTGCACAGCGTTTGGTGGTACTGGGCGAAATTAGATTTTTGTGTGGATTAAAATTTTATTCAAACATGACAAAACATATATTAACAAAAGCCTCATTTAAAAGTATCTACGTCTTTGATTAGCTCGTTGAATTTGCTGGTGCCCCCGCGGTTCCATTGCCGGATGATGTCGCGTTTGCCGGTGGCTTAGGCTTCGGCAACTTGGAGAGTTCGAAAGCCTTCTTCGCGTCAAAGTATGGCTTATTCAGGACTTTCGTTGCAACCGGTCTCTTTGTTCCGTTTACCTCCACCATGCTTTCGTTAGCTGGAACAATTCTCCGTGCTGCCCGGTCCAAAGGATCCGATTCGTAGTCCTTCTCAGCATTTGGTGATGGTTCCAGGTCGCGTTGTTGACGACGTAGATGATCTCCACGATCTTGGATGTCCACGTAATAGTCGTAGAGGTCGTGTGAGGAAGGAGTTGTGCGAGGCTCGTACAGGACCACTGGGCGGGTCACCCAAGCTTGCAGTAATTTAGGTCGGACAAAGCACTACGAAAAATATCAATGTTACAGTTTAGATTTCTGTTAGAAAATCAAGTGATATAAGATTTGTGAAAAGTCGAGATGCACCTTACCGAAAGCAGAAAGTCGATTTGGTGAAATACCAAAATAGTTACAAGGAGAAGGGGCGAAAGAATCCTGTTGCAGATCATTTTCAACGGAAATTTAACAAATATATTTATGTTTTACGGTGTAAGTCTTAAAAGTGAGAAATGTCAGGAGCAAGATTTTCTAAATCTGACTTTGCTGCTCGGTTCTTGTTGTGGTTATGAAGAAATGAAGATTACGAAGAAGGCAAGCTTTTCCTAAATTTGAATGCGGCTTGCGCAATGCAGTGATAAAAAAGAAATAATTTATTAGTCTATGAATTTTAGAAGTTTGTGTAACAAATTAAGCTGTGCATTATAGTGTTATATAAAACATATAATGATTTAATTAGCAAAGTTTGTCATAATGTGTGACTGAGACATCTTGGAAAACCAATTAAGACCTAATTAATCACAGCGTATTGGATGGCGTTTGGTGGATTTGTGTTAAAAGTTACGAATAATTATCTTTAATTGTGCACTAATTAAGTCAATAAAGGGATTTGAAGTCTAAAATTCCTTATTTTATGATTGTTTTAAAATTACATTTTAACTAGACTCTCTACCAAAACATCATCATCATCACGTACTAGAAAACTATAATTAAGTACCGCGTCAGGCAATGATGGAGTTATACATAACATGTATAAAGATTAAAGATACATTTTCAGGAAATATGTATATTTCCTGAAAATGCATCTTTTATGATTTGTTCATGCATATTATTATGTAGTTCGTAAATAATAATGTAGGGTGAGTGAGTTATGTATGAATCTTATTCATTGGGATTACGTGTAAAAATCTGCTGATGAATAAATTTCACAACTTTATATGTAAAACCATTAGAGGTTATAGCAAGGCCCAATTGTTGAAGTCCTTGATGTTTCTCGGAGAGTCCTTTGTAATTTTTGTCCAAGTCATTTATCCTCTGAATCACTATTGAGAGTCATCATTAATAATCATGCAACTTCTGAATAGTCATAAATACGGAAGCATTTTCATGAGCATCACGAATGATTACGGGTTTTATAATAAAAATATGTTCTCCTTCCATCCACATATTCCTTCATTTCTTGTCTCCCAAATCTCCAAATTCCAAACCAACTTTTCATGCGTATTTTTACTCGTGTGCACAATGGCATAACTGCACATTCCCAACCTTCTCACGTCAAGAAAAAGCTTATATATCACAGAAAAGTAGAGAAATCCTAGCTTTTCACGTTCACAATTTAACGTGTAAAGAAGCGTTTCGTATTTGCCCACACAGTCACACAGCAAAACCAAGGCTCACACGTCCAACTCATTCTGGGAGCGCACACACACGACGAATTATGACTGAAGAAGTACATATTCACTTCACATTTCTTCCATACAGAGTTTTGTATGATGTGTGCAAACCAAGTGAAGATGATGATGATGATGAGAGTGAGAGCCTTTTTGGTACACGTCACATAAAAATGTAACAGCACAGCACAGATGTGTGACCAGAACCCACTTCACATTTCACTTTTTTACACTCTTCTTAAAGAGCGTATGTCGACATCGTGTGAAAATGAGAGAATTTACAAATTGTCCTGATGTACACCAAAAGCAGTAAAAATGTGAAGGGTAAAGGGCAAAGGTGAAATTAATTAGAAAACTAGGTCTACAGGGAGTGTGCGAGGAAAGAAGGAAAGAACGGCTTAGCTTTTAGAGATCGCGAAAACTGGATTTTATTTGAAGATAGCTGTTAAACCCGGAAGTTAACTTGTTGGCTGTCTTCATTGGAATTATTTTAATGAGATTACATCAATTCAATGGGATTTTTACGCAGGTAAGCTGAGTGATTTGTTGTATGAGGTTAAAATAGTTGAACCGGGGCAGGTTTGTCGGTGATTCTGAAATGTTCTGTTTTCAAATTGTAGGAAACATTGGACCACGACTTCGAGTGAACACTGAAACGTTTTTGAGAATTTTACGGAGATTTGGAAGCCTCTATACTCGCTGAACCTGTCTTTTTGGAGGTTCTTTTAGAGGTAACAATATTCAATTGCCTATGTTACTTCGGGGGGTCCTGAGTTGGATCGGTCATTTATATGTCTGTTTGCTTATTTTTTTAGGATCCCTGTGGCCATTGTGTTAGCAGGTCTGGGTTTCCGATAGTAGTGAGGGGTGTGGACATCGACTCAAATAAAAAGGAATTGGTCAATAATGTCTCCCATCCCGTCTCCGCCGACGAGGGACTCTAGCGGATCGATGTCCCTACACATTCCAGACGACCATGGTCATCACCACCATAATAATCATCATCATAAATTCCAGTCAGGGGGAGTAGTGAGCAGTAAACAGGTTTATATTCTGAAAGGTGAAATTTCTCTGCTACTGTGCAGTTTACGTAGGAATTCGCAGCAGAGATGGTCTTCACACCAGCAGGTATAGTTAAATTAGTAATTTTTTTATTGACTGCAACCTAGTTTTCAAAAAATGTACGTATTTTAAACGTAATTTTAATTTGTTACAGGATCCAAAAAATGATTATCCACTACTCAAAGAACTGCAAACCTTAAAAGAATCACTAGAGTCTGATTTGAAATTGTGTATATCACATATTTCGAAGGACGCCAATTACTTTTTAGTGCCGTTTTTAGATGTCATTCGTTCTGAAGACACATCAGGTCCGGTGACCGTTTTAGCCTTGAACTCAGTAGAGAAACTTATATCGCACGAATTGGTTAATGAGCAAAATGGAGGTACAGCGGCAGTCGAAGCTATCACAGACGCTGTGATTCATGCTCATTTTGTCTCGTCTGACTCAGCCTCAGATGAACTAGTCCTTATGAAGATTCTTCAGGTGCTGCACCGTCTGTTCACATCACCGGTTGGATCCCTACTCTCCAATGAAGCTGTTTGCGAGCTGATGCAGGCGTGTTTGCGGATGTGTTTCATCGAGAGAGCCAACGAGCTACTGAAGAAGTCTGCTGAAACCGCGCTTCATGACATGGTCAGGGTTCTGTTTCTCAGGGTAAAGGAGTTTCCAATTGTACTAGGGAAGCGGTTGAAGAATGCAGACTCAACGTCACATTTAGCTATCGAAGTTAGTGAAGACAATAGCCCTAAGCATCTTCCCTCTGAAACGGAATACTCGTCAAATGCTGAAGCAAAAGAAGGGCCATCTGAAGAAGCTTCTGACAATGTCGTAGTAGTCACTAGTGCAGTTGACGTAGAAAACGGGCCCGTCGATGCAGGTATAAATTCTAAAATTACATTAGATATTTTTATTTTAAAATATAGGATTGATTTAACTTAACGTGTATTTATCACATTACGTAGACTCCTCTCCGAACGCTGATGCCAAAACCGTAGCGATAGATATCGACCTTGAAGCACCGGACGGCTCAGTGATACCCTGCGCAAGTGGTGACGCTGGACAGGGTCTAACTCCAGTGTCTGATAACAAAGTCCCTGTGATAAATATTGTTCACCCAACCCCCACTCAGGATGCTACCCCCAGAAACTTCAATCCCAACATTGTGGAATTCAAAAACAAGCGTGGAATCAAGTTCACCAACGCCTCGTCTGCAATTTCTTCTGACATTCCCGAAGAAGTCGAAGAACCTCTTGCTGAACCAGAAAAGCCTTCAGAAGATGAATTAGTGAAACGAATTAACACCCCGTACGGAATCCCCTGTGTTCGAGAACTCCTGAGATTTCTAGTGTCCTTGATCAATCCCCATGAAAAACAGAATACAGAAATGATGGTGCATCTGGGCTTGAAGCTTCTCCTCGTTGCAGTTGAGGCAGACATGGAAGGAATTTCAAAGCATCCCCAGCTAGCTAACATAGTCAAGAATGAATTTGTGAAAAATCTGATAGCCCTCCTCTCATGGCAAAATACCAACACTGTGATTCTTCTCAACGTGATGCGCATCCTTTTCGTTATCTTTGAGATGATGAGGTCAACGATGAAGTTTCAGCTGGAAGTGTTTCTCTCGAAAGTTATGGAGCTTATTGGGGATGGTCAACAACTGCAAGGGCCAACTCCCTCCCAAAATCAGAGTCAACCTTTGTGGAACTATGAGCAAAGAGATATCGCTCTGGACTACTTGATACAACTTTGGAAGTTACCCACGCTCGTCACGGAGCTCTACTTGAATTATGATTGTGATTTGTTTTGTTCCAATTTGTTTGAAGACTTGACGAAACTCCTTTCCAAGAACGCGTTTCCCATGCAAACTGGTATCAACACCATCCACCTCCATTGTCTCGATGGTCTTGTCTCAATCTTGGATGGGATTGAAGCCCACTGCACCACCAGACTCAGTTCAGCAAATAATATATCAGCGTCCTCGGACGAGTCAAATTCATCTGTATTCTATCATGATTTTGAAACGGCAGAAAGTCGCTTTGAGAAGTGCGACGACTCAGAGATTTTACCAACTCATGAGCAGTTGATGGCAATAAGACACAAAAA
The DNA here is from genome assembly GCA_027743745.1 of Alloscopus bannaensis. Classification (NCBI taxonomy): domain Eukaryota; kingdom Metazoa; phylum Arthropoda; class Collembola; order Entomobryomorpha; family Entomobryidae; genus Alloscopus; species Alloscopus bannaensis. Next base: position 13,993 of record JAHZMW010004542.1, read on the forward strand.
GAAGATCCTTCATTCGGGCTGTGAGCAGTTCAATCAACACGCAGGGAAGGGAATCACCTTCCTTCAGTCCCAAGGCTTACTCTCTACTCCTCTTGACTCGAACGGTGACCTCAAAATCCAAATATTTGTGTCCCATTTCCGACGAAGGGCTTTATGATCACGACCTCTTTAGTTTGTCTTGGGGTCCAATTGTCGCTGCATTATCATTCATTTTTGACAAGACCTTCGACAGCAACATCATCACCAAGAGTTTGAATGGCTTTAGGAAATGCGCGACGATTTCTGCACATTACGGAATGTCAGACGTTTTCGACAACCTTGTCATCTCCCTCTGCAAGTTTACCACACTTCTCAGCGGAAATTCAGAACTTGGATCGAGTGTCAAGGCTCAAAGCGCGTGTAGGTCTGTGTTCCAACTTGTTCATCGACACGGAGGAATTCTTCGGGAAGGCTGGCACAATTTCATTGATTGTCTTATCGCTCTCTTCAAGAGCCAGTCTTTGCCAAAGATTTTGACGGAGTCGGAGGACTTTATGGAGCCGAGCGGAAGGTGCAGCTTGATTCGAGGCTCACAAATTGCAACTCCACGAGTGGAAACCGGCCTGCTCTCCAGTTTGTACTCGTATATTGCCCTCAGCTCGTCCGACAGCTCAGTTGGAAACAAGTCCACTGTCGATGAAGAGGAATCCAAGAAGAAGGCAGCGAATCTTATTCGCGAGTGTCAGCCAGAATTGCTGCTGTCAGAGTCGAAATTTCTACCCCTGGACTCACTCAATGAATTGGTGAAGAATTTGATTTACACTAGTCCCGTGCCGGAAAGCAGTCGACGCAAGGATTACGATGAGGACTCGGTTGTGTTTGTGCTCGAGGTTTTGATTAAGATTTCCATTCAGAATCGGGACCGAGTCATGGTGTTTTGGGACCCACTGAGGGAACATTTGTTTTCAATGATTTATGCCTCGGCGAGCTGTGACATGCCGTATTTGCTCGAGAGGGCAACAGTTGGCCTGTTGCGGTTGGCCTTGAGATTAATGAGGAAGGAGGATCTTTGTGGCGTTGTAAGTTACAAATGACATACATAATTTATGATAATTACAAGTTTTAAGTTGTGAGGTCTCATCTAAAATACATTGAAATTTGTGTGTGTAAATTTTCAGGTTTTACAAAGTCTTAAAATCCTTCTCTATCTTCGTCCATCATATGTGATGCAACTCAGTCAGCAAATGAGTTTTGGACTCCACGAAATTCTCAAGACCACTGCTGCCAACATTCACACGACGGAAGAATGGACTATAATTTTTGCTCTTTTGGAATACGTTGGAGCTGGTCGAGTACCAACAGGAAATGCTTTCAATCAGCCTGCAGTAAATCCACAGCAAATCCTCAACATGTCTTCAACTGGAAGCGATTCAAATCTAAACCAAATGGACAAGCCCCCACCAGCCCTTCAACATTCCATATCCCAAGACCCCATCTCACTAGTTTCTGGCAATCAGATAGGCTACAGTTCTGGATCGGATCGGGGCTATACATCAGACTCAGAGTTAGAAATCAAATCGCAAAATTCAACTGACACCAGAATGTCCAGCGTATCGCCAGCGCAAAGCTGGATATTACTGACACACAACACAATGGATGATGCCACTGCAACGAATCCAACATCATCACCTACACGTTCTCCAAAGTCGGCTCCGCACGAGAGACCAGCACCAGGTCAAGCTAACTTTACTCCGGAACCAAAAGCATTGATAAAGAGTTGTGAAACGCTCAGCTTTCTTGTGCGGGATGCAGCCCACATCACACCGGATAATTTTACATTGTGCGTAGGAGCTATTAAGAGTTTTGTGGAGGCTTGCTCAGCGAGGTTAGGGCCTCCAAAAAGCCGAGATGCCTCGACAGTGTCGTCAAGTAGAAAACTAAAGCGAGGTAAAAGGTATCACGCACCAGAATATAGTATTCCAAAAAGTAAAACCTTCCCATCGTCAACGAATGCGTATGATGCTGATTATGAAAGTGATCCAGAAGCTGACCAGATTGCGGCAAGCAACCAGTGTTCAATTCAGGTCAGGTTCAATTTCACGGCAAACTGAATTATAATGAAATTATAATACATATATTATTATTGATCTTTTGAAATATTGAGATAAATAATTAATTTGTGTAATTTTGTTTTTTGCAGTTATTGGATTTGCTTCATACACTTCACACACGAGCATCCCAGATATTCCAGTGGTGGCAAAATGAGAATCAAGCTGCAACTGCCGAGTCCTTGTGGTCATTGGGATGGAAGCCACTTCTCCAAACCATTGGAGTTTTCTGCTGTGACAGCCGGAAGCAAGTGCGCACTACAGCTCTCACTTATTTACAGAGAGCCTTGCTCGTTCACGATTTGCAACAGTTGGCTCCATCCGAGTGGTGCTCCTGCTTCGACGAAGTGCTATTCCCCCTCATGACTCGATTGCTCGAGCCCCTCAATCCGCTTGATCCTCAAGGAATGGAGGAGACGAGGATGCGCGCAGCCACACTCCTGTGCAAAGTATTTCTTCAGCACTTGACCCCTCTTCTTGGTCTAGAGCGATTCAGTCATTTATGGATGGAAATCCTGTTGGTTATGGAACGGTACATGAAATGCGACCAAAAGTGTGAGCTCCTCACCGAAGCGATCCCAGAAAGCTTGAAGAACTTACTCCTGGTCATGGACACTGCAGGGGTTTTCCACACTCCGGAAGGTTACACAAAACTTTGGGTGCTAACGTGGGAGAAGATTGATTCCTTCCTTCCAAACCTTCGAGTTGAAATGTTTGCAGCAGTCCAAGTTTCCAATGCTAGTAATAATTCCAACGCACCTTCTTCCATTAATCCTGGTCAGCCTCCGCAAGCAGTTCTTGCGCAAAATCCTGCAACATCAGCACCTCCTCCAGTATCAACCGCCGCAAACGTTCCTCCAATTTCGCAATCCGCGCACGTGCAATCCCAACAACCATCGCAGCATACCGAGGTTATATTAGATGCATAAATTAAAAAGCGATATAAACATTTTATTATTTTATCAAAATATTATTATGTAGAGTGTAGCGAGAGTTTTTAGTTTTAAAGGTTTCAATAAATTATTATAATTATTGTGATGAGATGAATTTGGAATTGTCGAATAAATTCCTAGACGTCTCTTTTTCATGAAGCGCATTATAATTTAATTCATATATATATACATGCACAATTAAAAAGCACCAAACGAATGTCATGAAGCGGTTTACCGACGTGGGTGGTCGCGTGGCTTGTGCTTGTACCTGTACCACGTTGCCCCATCAGACTCTGCGCGAGATGTGATTCCCGTTGGTTTGTTATGATCTGTCTACAAACAAACACTTTTTGCATCGTCTTCGTTTTTAAACGTGGAGGAATGAAAAAGGCCTGCCTTTATAAATTTGAAAATAATTAAATTTGATAACTAGTGTATGGTTTCGGTTCATTATTTATAATGACTGATTAGTGTTGCAAGTGTTTCGTGCAATAAAGTTGGATAATATTTTTTTTCTGATTCAAACGGAGTGAAGGAGAGCGTCTGTGTACTGTGTGGACTGACAACTAAAGAATGGTAACTTTGTAAATTTGTAAATTGTAAATTTTATAACTAGTTACAACTGATTCAGGTAAAATTTGTGGCAGTAGTGTAAATATAATTTTATCTATTTGATTGCCATTTTGTTATGTTTTGCAGGTCATGTGCCACATTTGACAGGAGCCTTACCGGTCACTCTGGTATTGGGGGCTAGTGTATTTTTTATTTTGTTGAGTGTAAATACATGTGTTCGAGGACAGATTTTGAAGTCTGGTGACTGGGCTTCGCCAATCGGCAATATTCAATGCTTCGTCTGCCGCATTACGTTTGCTGAAGTGTGTTTGACAACTTATTTCGAACGATGGATCCGTCGGTAGACACCAGTGTCCCAAGCGGGTTTACCGGTGCCAATCATGCACCGAGTGAGCCGGTAATGTCTAGTGGGATTGTTGCAGCAGGATCGATGACTCCATCTTCTCAGCAGTCTCCTATTATGAATCAAGCGAGCACGCCACCTCCACCTGGAACTGGGGGTATACCAATGGAAGTGGATGCGGACTCCCAATCGCCAAACCAACAACACCACCCATTTTCAGTTCAGCACCAGTCAGTGACTAATTCAAATATTGCGAATGGACATGTTGGTTCTGTTTCTGGACAAGATTTTGCCAATAAGTTGAATGGAGCAATATCCAGTTCTGGTCAGTTGAGTGAGGCAGAGAAGAGTGAAGTGTTGATTGTTCTCAACTTTTTGAGGAAGCACAATTTGAAGGTAGGCAGTGTTTTCACTTCAAAGCATGACCAGACGTTTGCTTTGGGACCTGAGCATAGGTTTTAATTAGTGTGTAACCGTATTAATTTTGTAGACCACTGAGGACTCCCTGAAGAGGGAGGCAAATATTGCAGATACCGATATCAAAGGACCTTTGCCGTCGGACTCGGATGTCGCAACAGTACTTTCCTCATATGCCAACGATGAAAATCCTGATGAGTACACGGATGCATATATTCAGCTTAAAAATTTCATTGAAACATCTCTTGACTCTTATAAGGTACACTACTAATTTTGCTGACGGATAGACTTTTTTTATTTCCTGTAGTCTAATATTGTTATTTGTATTAAAATATTCGTTTTAGTATGAAGTGGGACAAATCTTGTGGCCTGTGTTTGTACACATGTATCTGGAACTTGTGTACAATGAGCACGAATCGCAAGCTTCCTTTTTCTTTCAACGGTTCTCAAAAATGCAAGAAACTTTCCACGAGACAGACTTGATCTCACTTGGGAGCGTCATCCAGAAAACCCATTTGCTTAACTCGGACAATCCCTTTCGGAATTTAATGGGTGGTTTGTACACTGGAAAAATCGGAAGTGGTAAATTACAAGCAAAAGTATTTCATATGAAAATTCACCGGATATCCCACAATTTAATGTTTGTTATATTATGTTGGTTATAGGACAGAGCGGCCTTTATGTGGTTCGTATGTCGAGAGAGGCTCAAAGCTTGCTGAAAAGATTTTTGCAAGAGAAACGACTGAAACTGGTGCAAAATATTGTCCAAGATCGTATTCACATAGAAGTTTACGATGGGATTCCTCGTGGAAAGGCTGCAATTCATGCTGTTGCCGGTCACATGATGGGAGAAGCTTTGAAACAGGATAATAAGGCCAAAGTTTACTACGGTTTATTGCGTGAGCCGGATTTACAAAATGTACAAATGGACGAAGACGATGATGAAGGGGGTACTCCCAGCACAGCGTCCACAAGTTCTGGAGCAGCTACAACAGAAGCTCAAGCATCCCAAACTCCGGTACCCTCGTCGTCATCATCTCAAGCTGCTGCCAAACCGGATGCACAATCCACAGCCCAAGGAACTCCTGGCGGCGGGGGTGAAAAATCGTCAAAGAAAAAGAAAAGCAAGAAAGATTGGCTGCTGTCAAAGAAAGGGAAGAATGACCCGAATGCACCTCCCATTACAAGAATGCCTCTACCAGAGCTCCGAGATGTAGACAAACTGGAGAAGGCAAAGGCACTGCGAGAATCTGCAAAACGAGTGACGCTGGGACCAGATAAAATGCCATCAATTTGCTTTTACACCATTTTGAACGGAGATCATCAGTAAGTATTTGTTTTTGAAATCTTTATTACAAAAATATTTTTGAAGTTTATTTTTATGATTTCCAAAACATTTTTCCTAACTTTGTAGAGTAACTTATATAAAGTGGAGCGAAGACGGGGCACTACTAGCGATAGGTTTTGCATCCTCACTGATTAAAGTTTGGTCAATGACTCCGACAAAGTTGAGACAACTGAAGTCAGCCGCAGATTTAATGGATATTGATCGTGAAGCAGACGACGTATTAGTTCGCATGATGGACGATCGCACTGCCGAGCCTCATCGCTGTCTTTGGGGTCATAATGGACCAGTCTACTGCCTCGATTTTTCACCAGACAAAATGGCTATGCTCAGCTCTTCAGAAGATTGCAGTGTACGTTTGTGGAGTTTGCTAACATGGACGTGCCTTGTTGTGTATAAGGGGCATTTATTTCCAGTTTGGAAAGCCGTCTTCTCTCCACATGGTGGTTACTACTTTGCCACAGCAGGCTACGATCGTACAGCCAGGTAAGATTTTTTATTAAGTAGTAATACTTCTGCTATTTCTGGAAGAAATTGACAGGTCACAGATTTTCAAAATGTTGGATTGAATATCTTGATAGATTGTGGGCCACAGATTCTTACACGGCTCTTAGGGTATTTGCTGGTCACTACTCTGATGTCACTGCAGTGGTGTTCCATCCAAACTCAAACTACATCGCCACCGGTTCCTCGGACCGCAGTGTCCGACTTTGGGACTGCGTCTCTGGGTCGTGTGTGCGCCTCATGACGGGTCACAAAGGGACAATTCAATCCCTCATCTTCTCAATGGACGGTCGTTTCCTCGTCTCCAGTGCCTCTGATTCTAAAGTGCTCGTTTGGGATTTAGCCAACGGAGGGTTGCTCACTTGTCTGAGCTCTCACAAATCTCCTGTGTACACCATGTCCTTTAGCAGAGAGGGAAGTGTGCTGGCCACCGGTGGACTCGACTTTTGTGTGCGCTTATGGGACTTTATGAAAATGGTTGAAGACGTCGTCACTGAGGACGGGGGTGCGACAATACCCCCCGACGTCAAGAAGATATCCGGTGATAATTTAATTATTGCAGAGTACTGCACCAAAGCTACTCCCATCTATGCTTTGCATTTTACAAGACGAAATATCCTTTTAGCAGGAGGGCCTTTTGTGTATTAGGATCGGTTTTAGGATAATATTGTACATTGTACATTATGTTTTTGTGTAATTTTGGTCATTGTTCATTGTGTTTTTTATATCTGAGATAAATTAATGTAAGGCGACTATGTATAACTTTAAGTATGTAGGGATACAATTATATGAGTTAATATGAAATCATTCCACTTCAACAATCTATTCTAATGTATGGTCCCGCCTTCATTTTAGACAAGGGTCACCGCTTTTATAGTCTTTCATGTTCTATGCAAGCAATAAATGTAGCTCTAATGTGTTAAGGTTTTTAGTTGTAGATGTTGCACAATTCTCCTCTGGTTTATGGTGAATGTTATGCTTTTGTACGTGTCTTGCACAATATTTGCAATAAACTCAGTTTATAGGTGACTTGTGTCGAGAATAGATTTGTGGATTGAGAAGAAACACAAATTACTCTACAAACCAATTCAGCAGATTGGAGGATGGTCATAAAATAAAGTAGGTATGCAATTCCATAACTCTCTCTTCAGGTTTTGTACTTCGTAAGCTATGCCACGGCATGCGTTTACTGAGAAAAGCATGACCAATTCTCTCCCTAGACTGGAGTACAATTTCAATCCATCCATTCATTTAGCCAACGCTTTCATTTGTCAGTGCGGTTTTATCCTCCACGATGTTCAGGCTGGTGAACGGTTACGCTGTGCTCGCTCTGTTCGCTTTTGCGTTCCTCATTTTCGAATTGATATATTTCTCGCGAGACCTGGAGAAAGAGACCAGTGACACCGGAAGGGCAGAGGAACTTGACTGGTGGATAACCCAACACGCTCACATCACACCAGACAGCATTAAAAAGCTAAAAGGTGTGCACTCGAATTCACAAAAGAGTTCTCTTTGTCCACGTACATTTAGTTT
>JAHZMW010004543.1:0-10486 GCA_027743745.1 Alloscopus bannaensis
TACTCACAAAGTTATCTAAAATGTATTCTAAATTTTAAAACTTAAAAATGTGCTTGGGTATAGAAATGTGGGATCCTCTTGTAATGAACTTTGACCAAGCCATCGCTGGAATCTGGATGATAGCTCAATATGTCAATTCAGAGTTCACTGATATTCAGCGGCATGGTCTGGTTTCAATTTGGGATTTCTCTCACTTCTCGCTCCAACAAGCATGGGCTATTAAACAGTGGAGGGTGATCACAATTATGAAATGGATTCAGGTAATTTAGTGTTTGATATGATGGAATTTTTATGGAAAGCTTGCCATTAAATAGTGAATCATTCTGCCCCGTATTTACAGAATTGCGTAAATGGACGAACGAAAGCTTTTCATGCGATATTTCATCCCAAGATTGTTGGAGTACTTTATGGAGGAGTCAAGCCTTTTCTGAAGGAAAAATTACGTAAACGGGTAAGGAATTAAAAGTGTAAGGAAAATAAAAATGAGACAATCCATTGTGTTCGGTCATATCATAAGACAATTGAAGCAATTATAAAAACGCCCTCATGCCATTTATGCAATCTTATGCACGGACAAGTCAAAGCGTCTCTGCTTAAATACAACGAAGTCGCATTTTTTCAGTCTAACTAAATCACACTTTATATAATTGCATAGATCGTTTTTCACGGAGATAATTTGGAAAGCCTACACAAGTATGTCCATCCAAACTGTTTGCCCACCTATTTGGGAGGCGACTTGGATCTTTTTGGAGATGCTTGTATCGATAAGGCACTGATCAAAGAATTGCTCCAGAAGGATGACTACTTCACCAGTAAGATTTTGTCGTATTAACTCGAGCGATCGTTATGTTACTTTTAAGTAAATGCATCCCAAACATGATTTTTTTGTACATTTAGACATGTTGGCTAATCGTCTTCCGCTAAAGTAACTAGAATTGCCTCGCTTTTCGAATGCCGACGGTGAAGAAGCGGTCATTCCAAAACTAGCCTCTGTGTACTGTAAATCATGAACCAACGAGGTCAACCAAGACTTTAGTTAGTAATTAATAATACCGAATTATACGTCAAGTATGTAGTTTGACTTCGAATAAGCTATTTGTAAACGTAAATGTGCGGTTAATACCGTTTGACGATAATCATTCCATAGCCTGACTTATGATATACAAAAAGTGAAACAGTATTCATAAATTTGGAACCCTAATCATTCGTGAGGATGATTGGAGGAGTCAAATCAATTTTTTCAACTTCTAGACTAACAAATAGACTACTATATTGTATATCCTATATTCTAAATTATTACATGTAGAAGAAGTGAGTAGAAAAGAAAGCAAAAAAGTGAAGCTCATTTTTACTTCATTGGAGAGCAGCCGAGTTGAGAGACAAGATTCGTGCTATTCGGCCAGGCGTTTATTCATGTCCTGTGATAATTATACACAGGAACACATCAATCACTATCTTCGGAGAACATCAACTGCAATCTTTCAAAAAACCAAGGGGAATCATTTTTATCATATTTAGTTGGTGGCATATCATAGTACAAAGGAATTGATTGTACTACATCACCGGTGATTGGCTGACTTTTTGGCGTAAAATATGTGGAAGACACCTGAAATGCACAACACAAACACATTAGAAAGAGCACTTTAATCTCCGCACAAGCTTTATAGCATCTTCGTCGTACCAAAATTTCTGGAATAAAAAGGACTCCAGCCTCCCACGACATCACTGATAACCTGTCACCATTCTTACTTAATTTTCCCCATGCAGCCTTCGATAAATTAGCGCTTGTTAAGAGAAACCACGCTATTTTTGTGTAGTCCGGTGAACATCTTAAATACGACTTGATATGAGGTGGAGCTCTAGAACGGTCGGTGCAGCTAGCCTTCCATTGGCTATTTAATGTGTAAATTAAAACACGTTGATTTCTGGTTGCAAATTAACGATAACGTATGCATTTAATATGATTAACATACTAGAAGTGCCGCCCCAGCCACTTTTGCTTCATATGAGTTGTTGCAGAATAAGGCAAACAGCCGCCGCCAAGAATGCCATCAAAGCTGTCTTTCACATTCTGATGACTTGGAAAAATCTGGATTTGATAAATTATATTTTTTATTATATTGTATGTCTATGTAGGTATATATATTAGCTTGCATTTTTTTTCTCACAACATTAATTGGCCCTCTGATACATCTGTCCTTTCCTGCCATGGCTGCTCCTAATTCATTGATAAGCCAGTCATCGGCACTTTTACCAAGGGTTCCTATACACAAAGCAGTGGTTCAAGCGCTTGAGATTTCAAGCTGTTATACGCGTCTGATTTTGATGCACTCTTAGTCCTAACATACATACCTATTGAAGAGCACTGAATCACTAGCTTCCAGTCAGGCTCGCTTTCCATTTCAAAAGATTTTAATACCTTTTCTACTTTCTTTATTCCAAACTGAAAGCCATTTGAAGAGGACTGAGATGTTATAGGAGCAGATCCAATGAAGAACACTCTAGTAAAATCAAAACACATGCATTTTGTACAAAACGGTTATAACTTTATGTATGCATAATGGTGCATAAAGAGTAGACCATTCATCATTGAATTACTAACCTGATTTCCGAGCAGTCAGTACACTGTATAACATCCCTCCAGGCGGCCGTTGCCGCTACGGGGTATGTTGAAAGATATTGCAAAATATCACCACGAAAGTTTGTAGGTGATTCTCCGACAGATTTTAATGATCCACTCGGAACTTTCGGACAACGTGGGCTAATCCAGATTCTTTTGTTTTTTCAGTACAAATTAAAAGACAAATCAATGACAACCTCATAGCTAACTGTAATTCCTGAGGTAGAGAAAGAAACAAACTTTTAGCTAATTCGGTTACCCCTGTGTTCTATTGTCCCAATCGGATTCAACAAGGTTAGCGGTATAAATCATGAATCGCACTGAGTTATCCGTATACTGTACAAACGTCATCTTCCTACGAACCAACACATCCTTCACCTCAAAAAACGTTCTCACCATCCATCACCCGATCCATAACTTTTATAAATATCTCTGGCTTAGTTAGTCCACTAAAACAATAAGCTTATTAACTAACGTATGGTGGTGCCCAAACGGAAAAGGCGATTTCACACAAAACAATTTCAGCCAAGGGAAGTACTTTGATTCTGCCACAAGCTGTGTATTTTCTTCTCCATATATTATCCTTGTCGGGATTCCACTAAAATAAAAGAGCATAAGTCAAGTTTTCTGTTCGCAACAAAATTAAGATGTAATATAAGTGTTTCGCTAAAAAGAATTTAAAGTGTGGTATAACTTTTCTATGAATCCTAATTTAAGCTAAACAAAATCCGCTTACTCAAGTCCAGCCTCTCGGGTTCGGTCAAACAGCCATCCAGCTTCAACCATAAAATTAATATGACATACAGCCTTAACCTCCCCCAGCGATGCGTCAAAAAGGTCTATTCGTAAAAAAGTAAGGTCACCACAATGTTACAAACAAACAAATAAAAATTGTACTATTTACATACTAAGTATTTAAAAATACTTACCAACAAATCCGGCAGACAGAACACCATCCTTTTCAGTTTGTATACTCCGAACCTTTGTGAGAAATATATTGTACGGGCAGCTAGACTTCCACTTTTCTTCCATGCTCTCCCTCGTTTTGAAAGCGTCTTGGCGTTCTGACTCTTTAGAAACCGTCCCAGATTCTTTGCCTTGCACCACGGCTTGCTGTGCTTGGTTCTTCGTCTCTCTGTATAATCGACGTCGCTCTTCAAACACACTTGCAATCGAATCTTTCCAGGGGTTGGAACTTTTTGATGAGCCAGAGGGTTGACCGGCAGAAGCACTGCTTACACTTTCGGTTTTCTCCTTAAGTTCTACGGATGAGTTGTCTTCGTTTGCCGTTTTTGATTTCACCGCACCGTGAGTTTCTATTTGAAATCCTGCATCTTTCAATATATTTGCCTGGTCTAACAAAGTTGACGCTGTATCATCGTCCACGGACATTGTTTCGGGAAATTTACTGAAATCATTAGCTTCTGACATCAACCGATATGCTTCCTCCACTGCGAAAACACCATACAATCTTATGCGTTTAAATATGTATCTATCAATCCTGATCCAATACTGTATTTTAAAACCGATCTCAATTAAAGGTAAACTTGTTTACGCATTCGATGTCGAAACTGCAAGAGATGATTTTCATTTCGTCTATAGCAGGTAGAACTGTACCGGCAGTCCTGCCGTTTTCCAGCCTCCGGTTGAGAATGCGAAAATTCAGGAGCTAAACTAACACCGGCAACAGGTCTTGATTTCCGAACTTCAGTAGACGGAGACCTTGAGGTACTACCTGCCCCACTCTGGTTCTTGTCACGAGGAAGAATATGATGGCTCAGTTTTTGGCGTTTGTTGGAGGGAGCATCCGGATTTAACCATCCACTATCGTTTTCCATAATGTTACAGTGAAGAATGGAAGCCTTCTGACGGTTGACGGTACCCGTATATTTGTACCTACAATCCCATCAGTAACCCTCAATTACTCTAGTTTATTACAATGAATTTTAAATAAAATTTTAAAATAATCGTTGCAAAACGTAATTTTGTGACTGAAGGCTGACCTTTGCGATGACAAATTGCCCTGTCACTCCAGTGTCCAGGAATACAACAACCTCTTCTCTAGATATGGTAAGCAGTTTAATTTGTCCGCTTTGTAATTCAAAAAAGTTACTTTAATGCACTAGCTGCAGCTTGTTTACCGGAATGACAGGAGATACATTCACACGAAAACAACTTTTCATACTTTCATCAGAGAACATCTTCTCATCGAGCCACAAACATAAAAACAAAATGAAATGAACGCATTTGCTCAAGTGTGGCTTAGTGTCGCACGTTGCCCCATCAGAAAAAACACCAAAACAAGCATGCACTTCATGGTTTAGGACCTAAACTTTAGGTCAGCAGAAGAACCATGTGCGACGGGTGTTTTGTTGTTTCATTTTTAGTGAATGAGCATTTTTATTTAACTACCAACAGCGCACTGAAAGATTAATTGAAATTTATTTTCACGCTACAGATTCAATATATTAATTGGAATTTCAGTGTTCCACGTGCTAGTGATAAAGTGTTGTAATCGTTGTCCCTTTGTCACCAAAAATATTAAATGCGAGTATCAAGTTGAGTAATTTTCGGCAGAAGTGAAAGAGTGAAGGCAATATGGCAGGGAAAGGGTTAAGCCTCGGAGAGAAAGCTGCATTCGTAGACAGTGAAAGCGACGACGACGATGATGATACTGAAGATGATGAACTTTCCGAAGATAATCAAGATGGTGAGATGTCATGTATTCCTTTTATCCCGTATACTTTCTCTATTTCATATTTCCACTAAAAGCGGAAGCGACTAAAATGTTAAATATCCAATACGAATCTTGGGTCACAGTGGCATGACTAATTGTATTATTTCTTTGTTGTTACAGAAGGAATAGCCGAAGTGGTGGATGAGGTCGAGGAGGAAGAAATTGATACGCGAGCTCTGAGTCTGAAGGATAAGGAAGAAGAAATAGAAAAGGGAAGGGCTAGCTTGAACCAACTGAGTAAGCGTGCATACGTATTTAGTTAATAAAAATTGACAAGGTACCTACACATATTCTGATAAATTAGTTACTTACTCATGTTGGATAACTGGGTTGACAATTGCAGGAATTTGGGATTCTTTGCTGGAAGTCAGAATCAGACTTCAAAAAATACTTTTAGATTGCAACCGATTGCCTCGAGCTGAAAATCTTGAAGATTTGACAAACTCGGTAGCAAGTTTTGACCCGAGTTCGACGCTTCCAAGTTGCCTTAATAAAAATCAAGAAGCACTCAGATTGCTTATGTGTGAATTGATGCATTTGCAAGTAAGTTTTGATTTTAAAAAGTATGGGTTAGCACCAGGAAGTGGTGGAAATGATTTTGGCTGCTTGAAAATACTGGAATACCTGGATGTAAATTGTATACATATTTGTTTTGGTAGGAAGAAATGGTGAACAATAATCTTGAAACTCGGAAGGCGGTTAAAGAAAAGGAAGCAACGGAAATCGTGGAGGATCCAATGAATGAAGAAATAACGTCAGAGGAGGACTCGATGTCAGATGACGAATCGTCGTCTAAAGCAAATGCTGCTGTAAATAGAAAGCGAAAAATTGTAAATTTTGGTGCCACACTGTTTGCGAAAAAATTTAAACCGGAAGAGTTTCAGTCGACCGTACAAGATACATTCAATGCGTTCATTCCGTATAGAAATCAAACAATTCAAAAATGGAATGACAAGACGCAGTTTAGTGGGGGAAAGTTCAGTAAAAAATCTTCTACGCAGCAAGTTTCTACACTAAAGCAAATTGAACAAATTTTGACAAACAGAGAACGACTGTTAAAACGCACTCAAGTCAAAAGATCTAATTATACTGTTTTGGGCGAGGCGCGTAATGAAACTGCCAATGATTCAGAAGAGGTCGATTCCCAGGACAACTGTGCCATGTCTCAAGCAGCGGTCAAGGAGTTGTTTGGTTCTTTGTTTGGCAAATCTAAAGACAACTAGTTATTATGGCAGGTTGTGATTCACATTCAACATCATTGAAATGTGGAACGTTTTTGCAAACTTCAGCAAAAACTGACAAGGTGTTTATGTTGCTTCAATTTCAATACGTAACTATAGTATAGCCGGATACATTTGAGACAAATGAAGTGATTAGCTAAAAGATTTCAGTTATTTTATTTTATTCCAGACAATGTCGCTTACAACTCTTGAAAGCAATACTGACAAAACGTGACACAAACCATTTCGAAGATGGCATAACATGTCACCTAATAATCGTTACTCTTTGAATTGGCCTATTAATTATATAAAACCTTCTTGTGTTGGATTCTTCTTGCATTAACGTTACAATAAAAAGTCACCGAATTTTAGCCTAGATTCATTGAAAGGGTTAAAGATTCAGTTTGTAATAAAATAATTAATTGGTACATGTTTGATGAGTAAATACGTGTAAATGAAAGCATGGTTCTCCCGACCGGATAATAAATTACCAGGTAAATGGCAGTAAAGAGGCGTCTCCTTTAAAAATATATAATAATCTCAACTTTGCGGTTTCTTAAAGTTATACAAGAGTAACAAAATAAATATTTTAATATACTGCACATTTTTCGTATACCACAACTCAATCCGAAATTGCAAACATGGCATTTCTTACCTTAAGAATAAATTACAGGTTAATTTACAATTGATATCAGTTCTCCATCACTTTGAAGCATGTCACAAATTAAGCAATTTAACAAAACAGGCTTAGCGTAACATTTTCAACAAGAAACCGAAAATGTCATCCAATTTGATAGGGGACACTATTACAAAGTACTCTTACATGTCGGGAGATATTGTATTCGCCCACCAAAATCACATAACAAACCATAGTTTAGTTAGTTTCCATTAAATTTCAATGTGATCTTCAAAGTCATCATAGTCCGAAATGTCAGATTTGCTATAGCTCTCCAATATTCTCAAGGGACACGTACTGCTGAGGGAGGAGCTAGAAGAATGTGCCGACATCACTGAAAGCCACTGCGTCGACTGTGAAGCAGGGATGGCAACAGGAGCCGTGGTAGCCCGCAAAAGATAAGGCTGGCTTACTGAACCAGTCAAAAGCGGAAGTTGTCCATTATTTACCCAAACAGAGCAACACGGCGGAGTGATGCCCCTGCCGACGCGATTACTATTATGACTACTACATTCGTTAAGTAATGTGCATGCATCATAATTGCTAACGATAAGCGAGTTGTTGGATTTACTATTCCTAATGGAATAATCAATATGGCAGTTTGATCGAACTTTGGAAGCCGGATCTTCACCATTGTTGGGAGTGCATATATCAGATTCTGACTTTGATTTGTACGCCTTCACAGCGCGGCGCAGGCACTGAGGATGATGCCGTCGTGACTCACTCGAAGTGTCAACGTGTAGAAAACCTTGATTGCTGTTGAAAAGCTGAGCATTGAACAGCTCAGTGTCACTACTGCTGTCTGTGATGGTGACAGTGACACCATTCCTCATCTCAGAACTTGGGCTTCCATTATGGAAGGTGTCACCTTTCGTCACATCGCCAGCTTGCTCAGCGCTCCTTGCACAGGAACACGGAAGAAAGAGGATGTTTGATGGATTTGCAGGAACTCCTCGGAAATTTCCAGTCCCATCCGGATGCCCAATGAGTAGCAGTGGGCCATCATCATCATTACAATTATCCCCTAATGCTGTCTTCGTTGTCAACCTCGTCGGCATCATCATCGTTACGGGTAATGACGACAGAGAAGCTGCAGATAACAGTACGGGGGAAGATGGAGTCGTTGACGAAATCGGCCCTGCTAAAGTCTCATCTTCTTCGTCACTAAATGACATATCAGCACCTGAACAACATAATTAAGTCACATACACTTTAAAGCTTTGTAAGGACATATGTTCTCTGCAAATCATGGTCCATGAATGTAGGTAAGTTAATTTATAGCTCAATGACTTGTTATAGGGTAACACTTAATTGTATTGCATGAAAAGTGCCCACAATCTAGATGATCATGATTCTTTATGGAAATATCGATCAGAATCACTGATCTTTATCGTCATTGATTATCAATGCCATCCGGTTGCAGAACATATTCGCGTACGACATCTAATATGACTTGCCCAGTTCCAACGTGAACAACTCACCTCTAGGACCATTAATTTAATTCAAAGAATTAAGAACTCATACATTGTGGGGCAAATGAGCGGCGATATACAACTTGTCATTTTTGTTAGGAAGAGTAGTCAAGAAGAGTTTTCTGGTGGGTTGCACCCCATAAATCACAGGTTATTATGGTGTTAAATATTCAAACGTGTCACATCCAGGCGTGAGCCTTACCTCCATTTATATTCGTTGAGGCTTGTGTACATACATTTATGTGTGTTGTGACAAGACAACCAGGAGTGGATTGTGATGTAGAACATAATATAATGTACATTTCTTAAATTAAATGCACATTTGCACTTTGAGGCAATTAACTACTATATACGTACATCCACTAATTTGCAAATGACGCTAGGTATACAAAAACCGGTTGTGGAATCTGCGCTCACCTCTATATCCATAGATTGCTTACACATTTAATTAATCTCAAACATTTACACGCCATGCGGATGTAATCATAGCAGATTCTGGTTAGATATTCATTATTCCAGCAATTTTCAGCCTTTTTCGTATCAAGCTTGTGAGTCAGAAAATTCTAGCGAGAAAGTGAAAGAGTAAGTAAAGGAACTGCTGAATTGTACTGAACACAGAAATGCAGTCATGGGCTAGCAAATGGAATCGCGCGATCAGCAATTACTCGTAAACATACACTGCTCAAAATGAATAATGTGGTTCTGTTTATGGAGAGAATGTGTTAACATGGGACTGATGAATCATGCCATTAGACAATCAACAATCAGAGTTATACGATAGCACTATATTACGCATTTTTCCGTCTTAATATTTTATAAAGATATATTCATGCAATAACCATTTTGTAGTTTGCAGTATAAAAATTGCAATTGCTCATTAAACTATATGAAACCTTCTGAGTGGTATTGTAACATGCTCTTATATGCCCATCATTTCTGAATTAAAACAACTCTGCTCTTACTTGAACTCGCAGTTAGTATCTTTTTTCTACCTGATAAACTAAACTGGCCTTATCTTCACCAATGAATGATGTATTTGTTGATAATAGGTAAGCTTAGGTTGTTTTATTATGTTACGATTCTTGGATCAAAGTCAATGTTTGTCATCCTGCTTGTTTTGTGTGTACGGTAGACAGAGAGACGATTCTCAAACCTTGGCTTTGGAACCGAAACCAAAATACACGGCTACACAGTCAAAGATAATTTATTGGATTTCGGCCGGGTCGGCGTCTCTCTTTCGTGGTTTTCATGAATGATTATATAATACTTGATGATTGCACAGCTGGTCACAATATGAAAAACTGTTCTTGACCTAATTCGCCTATGCTTGCATGGGGCTTCACAAATTATATCGTGTTGATATTAGCTCGACAGTGTCAGTTTTGATTTCTCACTCTTCGCCAGGTCTTTACCAAAAGTGCAATATATACTCCTGCGTATTATTGGTCCATTATTATTAATGCTCCGTAAAACTGTTATTAATCTGATCGTAAGTTAATTATGAGAAAATTGTGGTCTCTAGTGTATTTGCACTTTACCCCACGAAGTATAGGTTAGTTTATCGAACGCCTGCAGAAACCCCCAGATAAATGAATGAGTGGCAATGAGTGAATATATCCAATTTAGAAGTGAAGGTGAGTTGATCTAATTTCAAGGGTTTTCGAGTCAAAAAGTCATAGCCCGGAGTGGCACAACATTGCGCATTACGATTGCTCATTCATAAGTCAAACTTCATCATCGTGGAGTGGGTGGTCATAGCAG
>JAHZMW010004544.1:0-20052 GCA_027743745.1 Alloscopus bannaensis
CAAAAACCCAACGTTGATACCTGAAAATTTGCAAAGTGGTACAGTTTTTTACGCTCTTTCGAATGAGCTAAGAATTATTAATTTCGGTGTGTATCAAGTAGACCAAAACCCATTGTCAGAGAGGCGTGAACGTGAACCTCTCTGTGACACATTATATATCTGTAGAGGTAGAGTTTGTAATTCAACTTGGCTTTTCTCATCTTGACGTGTCAACTTCACCACAATTTTCTTCAAGTCCTAAAAATGTTTAGAGTTGAGATGCTCAAGGTACAGCACACTGCTAAATCAAAAGTCATGAGAGTTAGTGTTAATTGCACACTCAGCCGTCTGCCTAAAGTCTCATATAATTTGTATGAATTCTTGGATGAGAAAAACATGGCTCCGCAAGTGTAACTGCCAGCAGCGAACCCATTTTCGCAAGAAAATCTGCAAAAATATATAAGGATGATGATAGCGTTGAATGAACCATGTAATTTTAAGAAATCCACATGAAATGACTCTTTATGAAAACCTCCTTGCGAACCTGAGCAAGTAAAGTTGACTTGCCAAAAGTGATACGAAGCAGGATGATAATTGCAAAGCCTCCGTATGATCTACAAGCTTATTATACATGGCCTACGTGGATTGATCATGAAAGATGAAAGTAAAATCCCTTTATACTCCGTCTACTTAAAAAATTATTGATCAACGTATTTTGTTGGTATGTGATCGTCGTGCACGCAGTCGAACTCGAACCGAACTCAAAATAAAGCAAGTTCTGTTAATGCAGCTGGTCAACATCTTCAATCAAAACCTTGTGCGAGTCCACTCGCCTCAGCAAAAAAGCTTTGCAATATCTCGTCATATATCGTCCCTTAAAAATACCAGCAACTCCCATCTTTCTGTATCTGCCCTCTGCTGATGATGTAATAATGAGACATGCATACACGAGAAATTCAATCTCAACAATTGACTTGCAAAAATTTCGCTCGGTACGCATTCTTCGATGATAGTTTATGTGAAAAAATCGACCAAAGTATCGTAAATGATGGTACACAGTCTTTTCTCATGATCATCAGCGCAATGTTCTGTTGGTTGCGTGATGATGCCCACCTACATTCTACAAAGTTGTGTGGCTCCATTCTCAGAAAAAAGCAGAGTGCTTCCCCTCACAGCAATCCCAGCTTGACAACTACTCCGATCGAACCGATGTCGTTTGTGCGGGTAAAACACATGTCGGAGTCAACCGTGTAAATATTTACTTGCTTCATATATTTAAAGATGAGTGTCAGTCAATTTGACGAGTATCATCGTCCTAGAAAACTTTCAACCTCGTCATCAGTGCTGAGTTCTAATACGACTTTCTGGACACGACGAGTTTTTATGATCTTTTCATGTTCCTTCAGTACATGTCAAATGTGACCCAAAAAGCGACCATGAGATTACGCTAATCTTCAGCTTATTGCAACAAAAATCACAGGAAGCCAGATACACCACAAGACATACTCATACTTTGTCTCCCAACATCACCAGTGTTGAGGACATGGCATGTAGGAGAACTTCGCAAAATGTCAGACAAATGACATGCAAACTACAATATGATTTCCCTGCCTCTCCATAATACCCATCTTCGTCTTACAACCAGCCACCGAAGCACTGTAGAAAACTAGTGATCAATATGCAATCCTGTGTAAGAGTAATCAATACGCATGCACAATGTCTCAGTTCCTCTGATTCACAGGTATTGCACAAATGACATCATCTCAACCTCTGTCAATAAGGTCCACCTTGTCCCTCGTTTACACACACTCGCCCAACAACACAACTCAGCCATTCACTTTTTTTCTTCCACCTCACTCTCCTGCCAGTGTCCTTTACCCACCTATGAGAGCCAGACCACCTCCTCTGACAATCCCACACAACAATACTATCAACAATCACAACAGAACAGGGATGACAACAGTGAGCGACCACCTCACACCCTTCAAGTCCTCAATTTACACGATTGCCACCTCACTCCGCGTAAGAAATGACGTGTGACGCATATGATGGTGTGTACTGCGCAGTTCACCCTCGAATTCACAATGGGAGTCCAGGCCAATGGACAAACGAAGGACAAATAGAGACTTACCCGAAAGGCTCTCATCCCCCGTCGATTTCGGAGTGGCTGACATATTGTCACAAAGTGTGTGGAAAACTGATTTCAAACTGCAACCTGACAACAACAGCGTTCGTCAACAACAAACTGGAAGGTAAACACAAGAGAATATTAAAAGTCGTCTCTCTCGTCGTCGTCCAATGAAAGAACAAGCGAAGCAGCGAGAGCGAGAGAGTGTATCAGATGTGTGATGATGCTGAAAGAAAGTCCAGCAAGCAACAGAGATGTTTTTGCGTACGTGCGCTGTGTTATGTTTTGAGTTTTTTTTGAGAGAGCGAGAGAGAAATGACGACGAAGCTGCACACACAGCAACAGCAACGAACAGCTCGAAATCAGCTTTTTTAAATGCACTCTCCATGTAAACATACGTTATATCAAAAAGCACGAAAAGATGTGTTTGGATGTATACATGATGATAATAATAACTAGCAGCCTTGTGGCGAAACTTGTGAAAAAAAATTGGTGGCTCTGTATTTACGTGTTTTTTTACAACTCATAAGCCAACGCAAATTCTTCCATACATTTTTCATGGAATGATCATAATAACTCCAAATGTATGTTAAGTGTCCGGAATGGCAATCATTGCACAAACTCAAGCTGATGAATTCCTCTAAAGCTGAACACTTTGGTAGCGTTGTATGGGTCATTGTGATTCAGTAATGTCCCTCTTCGCCTTTTAATTCAGATATGTTGTCGTTGTGCTTGATAATTTTAACAAGTCGCAACATAATGTTTGGGATTCACTTGAGTTTTGTCCGTCCACCGGCCTCAAAGATGAAATCGAAGACCATATTGCACTTCTATATGTGTTTCCGAGTAGAATGACATGACAAGTCTCCCAACTCCTGAAGGGGCAAAAGTTTTATTGGGTACAACAAAATCGGGTGTCGCAAATTATATATGTACATAAAAGGTACATGTAAAATGTTGATACTCTACGTATATGTGCACTCCTGTACTTTCTACATCGTGATGTTTTTGTGTGGATTGGATTTCAAAAGGAATCGCGTCGAATGACTCGAATGCGATGTGGATTGAGGATCTTGCTCGCATTAGCAACAATACTGATCCGAAATACATTGTTCGGACTCACACTCGCATACCATAGTACCAGAGTGTGCTCTCTCTCCGTTTTCCTCATCGCATCATGGTTTCAGCTGTCCCTCGCACACACAATTGACAATGTGTGCACACACCAAAGTAAAAACATATTGCAAGTAGCAACTGGTAGGTACTCTTTCTCTCTCAGGTTCTACGCTTTTAGACATAGCGTGTAAAATGTGTAAAAACGGCGAGGCTTTTTGTTCCCACACAAATCATAGGCAGCTATATTGCATTTGCATTTTTCCATATTGCATCCATTGTTGTCCGCTTACTGTGGATGTGGGAGGAATTGTCCGAATAATATTGTTGTGAAAATTTGCCTCTGTTTACAACTTTTTTTATTTTGCACCAATGTAATGCTACCTTGGTTATTGGCGAAGTATTTAATTCGACACTAATCCTAGAATTTTTTCATGTGATGTCTACAGGGATATAGTACTATTTGCCATGCTTCCCGTGATTTTGCCATGTGAAGCCTGTAATTTTATTTGTCTGCTTTTTAAAGCTTCGTATTTGCTCAATGTTTTAATTTTCAGGGAGCTTTGCGCTCATGTTGTCGTGTTGACGACCACGACGACGATGCTCTTCTGGTGTCTGGTGTGCGTACGTGTAAATCTGTGATGCGTGTGTGTGTGTGCTCAGTGTAAAAATTAGAGAATGGGAAATGGTACTTGTTAGCTGGTCTTTCTTTTAAGAAATACATATTGCTTTGCTGTTCTTGCTGGGAAGCAGAGACGCCTCGTTTATGGGTGCGGAAGATTATTTTCTAGTTTGGAATAGAGGCTAATACCCTTATCTTTTAGAAGAAACCAGGAATATCGCATTTGCGTATCGGACGGAAAGAATCATAAAAAACACTGAAACTAACAAAGGGTAACAATATGTCCTCTGCATTTTTTTCTTTGGCTCTTGGATTTTGTCGTGTGTAAAATGCATTAGAAGTACATAAGTTCACGCAACTTTGCTTTATAGATTACTTGACGCTAAGAATAAAAAAACCATGACATTTTCCAAGAAAAGACGGCCAGTAATATACTCACATCTCTGACGACACCGACTAGCGTGAGCAGAAGGAAATCAGTATTCTCATACACCAAACTAAACCTTGGCCCTTGAGTCGGACTCTTATTGGTTTTTTTTTCTGCAAATTTATTGGAAACGCTTTAAAAGCTCTCATCAGCTCAGTCGAGGAAATCAATATCGACGTTCGTGGTTCATGGATTAATGTTGTTTACCCGACGGCGATAAGTTGATAACACCAGATCACCATACCACCGAAAGACCTTGATCCTGGGGAAAATGTGCATAATACATAGATGCATTTTTATTGTTGGCTTCCCACAATAGGACATTACGTATGCTTTAATGGCACGCTCCGAAGTGATGAATAGCTTTTTTGTGGAGGTCTGCATGTAACAATATAAAATTGTCATTTGAATAGCACACCATATTCTACTCATCAACTCCATGCAAATGCTGTCTGTGGTTGATTTTAAAATGGCTTCTTTTCAAATGCAAAATGACAAGTGCTGCTGTTGTGTCGACTTCATTCATGTCCGCCATGTCACATTGATGTGCAGGCATGCAAATGACGCTTTTCAATAAATGAAAATATTTTGATGTTTTCCCCATTATAAAATTGAAATATCACCTTTTGTTAATAAAGGCCACTGGGAGGACGAACCAACTTCTTCCCAAAATCGTATGCCAACATGCAAATTGAGGGTAACATTGTGAATGGAGCTGATGATGGCATTGTGGCACACTCTGCAAAGTTGTCGAACGCTTTCGATATCGATTGAGCACACCTTTTTGTGCACTATTTGACAACAATGACAGCTGGCTCATATGACAGTTGAAGCGTAAAGGAAACAATGCGCTTCTCCGATGCGATCTCCTTATTGTATTGGTTTTTACGACAAAAAAAAACCAACGAACTATACAACTCTACCCGAGAGCATCATCATCATCCTCCATTGAGAAGATTTTTTAAGCAAAAGAAAATCTGCACCAACGAACTCTCAAGACGAGCCACATTTCGCAGCATTATAATATTAGCATATCACAATAGCCATGTCTACTACATATATACTTGGGAGACACATTTCGACGGTGTCTTCAATCTTTTTGGATGGAATTATGCATAAAAACTCTTACTACTCTTCTGCACAATGCCCTAATCATTGTCAAACACTTTGTGTCCCCCAACCTCACCAGCCCTTGCCAAGGTGCTTGTCGACCTTTCCCGACTGAGACTTTTTCCATTGTTGGCGACATGACATGCAGCCACCTCATGGAGGAGTGTGGGCTAACCTCACCCCTTCCCACCACCCGTACTTCGTGAATGTTTCTTGCGTTGGGGAGTCTTTTTTGTGAGTGCTACATTTTTGCATGGTTTTTATCTCCCTGTGTCTCTCTCACACTCACCGTGAGCACACTCTCTGAAATGAGCTTTTCGTCAGAGTGTAAAAGGATTTCAGCGGAGTTCTCTCGTAGTAAAGTGAAAAGCTGCAGAGAGATGCAAGAAACGTCATTGTTCGTGAATAAGAGAGTATGTATATAAATTCTCTTGTAATATGAAGACGAGAGCGAGAAGACTCTTCTTCTGATACATTTTACGATATCATACGATCATGATGATGATGTTGATGCTACTACTTGAGTGGAACGGACGACTACTCATAAAAATGACCGTATACTTGCTCGTGGTAGTGAGTGATGTACAGTCTACCATCTTCATGAAGTACGGAGAGCGTGTACACCACGATTCCACCATGAGCCACGACACACCACCGTTGTTGCACATACCGTGGATACCACCTCCATCAACTACCACCACCACCACCGCAGAGAGAGAACTACTAGAAAACGCATGTCGTACAAAAATACTCACTCACACATTGCAATTGTGTAGGGAAAGAGAGTGTTCTCCTCCACTCCACACTGAGTCCGTACTCTGAGAATACAATCCGTGGTCTCTCTCTCGTTTCTCGCTTGACATCATGTTTTCGCATTGGATTCAGGTTTAGTAGAGAGGAAAGAGATCCCTGCCAGTTCACAAGAGATTCTAAGGTAGTTTTTTTTCTACTTGCAAAGTTGCAAATCTGATAATCGTCCTCGACGTCCACACACTCCACTACTGTCTCGGTGAAATAGTGAGACATATCGAGCACGTTTCCCCTCTTTTCAGTGGTATTCCATATAACGGTATTGTCGGAAAGGTGAGTGGTTGGCAGAGACACCCAGTAAATTGAGTTTGGTGAAAGGCGACGAAGTCAGGGTGGAAACTAACTGAACATATTTTCTTTTCTAGTGAGTGGCACCGACGGCCAAGCAGAGTGATCAGTATGAAACTTCCAACCGAAAACGCAAACGGTGTGGAGGAGCAGCCTGTGGTGTCCGCTGGTGAGAATGGGGGTCCCTCAGGGGCAGAGACCGGAGGATCGTCTCAACCCAGTGCGTCGTCGACGTCGTCCTCTGGATCGAATAGCACAGGTTCGAGCAATGCGCCCTCCCAGTCCGGACCGGAGGTGGACTTTTCTGAGTATTTGTGGATGGAGAATGAAGAGGAGTTTGATAGCCAGGTGGGTAAATCAACACTGCTTTTGTCATTTGTTGGGGTGGTTGTGTTGGCGAAAAAAATGCGGCTTAGTATTGTATGTGGGTCAGTCGTGTTCATCCGTTTTTAATTGTTTGGTGCAGGTCATTCAAGAGTTGGAAGATGAAGAAATGATAAATTATTACTATGAGCTGTATGAAGCGTCTCTTAACGATAATGGAACCTGGGGCCCCAATACGGCTAACATAAGAGTCACTGGACCACCTCCTCCGTACACACATCCCTCAGTAGTACCTCCAGAAGAAGACCCTGTCGAGTCTCTCACCCAAGGCATGAACACCCATTTGTCCTTCAGCAGTAGACTTAATCCGGAGGCTGCTGAATTCATACCGGGAGGAGCGAACATGAGCACACCGAACTAGGCCCAGGGGGACGAGTCAGATTTCAACGCTACCTGCACACTTTACAGGTTATACATACTATTGTACCACCAGCGGTGACATGTACAACTTACAATCAGTTTGTACCGTTCGTTAAATTCACACACAGTTTAGAGGATCAGAGATCAGGTATCGAAGTAATTAAATGATTATTATGGTTGTGTACTTCTTAGTCACACAAAATACTATTCTGCTATACACACACATACATATTATATATATTAATATATTACAAAACAATACTATTCTACTATTAAATTTAATACAGAATGTTATAATATAACGATAATGGATGCCCTGTAGTTCTCTGGTTTTGAGCAGCTCAACGTAGACGTAATTCAATTTAATTGTGCAAGCTGCTATAAAAACTATTAGTTGTTAATGTTTTATATCTCGGATTTTACATTAAGTAATAATGTATATACTTTATGGATTTCATTATGTTTCATTATCATTATGTTTTTCTAGTTCGTAGTTCTGAAATGTCAGATGGAATGATCAAGTTCAAGAATTGCTATGCAGAGGCAGACCAGAGAGGGACATTGGGGAAATTGTCATGTTTTGTGTGTTGACTTTATGAGTAACATGCAAAAATTAAGGTGCAGTGGAATGTTATGTCGATGAACGACTTTACTATCAAACCATTACTACCTGCCTAGTCGGTTGAGGTTTTGTTTTCTGCTTGTTTTTTTAAAAGAATTTATTGTATAGTTCTTCCTCTTTAAACAATTGTGTTAGAATATAGAGTCTTGCAAACATCGTTTTATTATTATGTTACACATATTTGTGAGCCTGCGTAATATACGTACTGCGACTAGATATGAAGTAGAGTAGGTAGTAATTGCTACAAACTTTTGTTCCATGTTATATAATAATCCTTTGATTAAAATCGTTGTTAGGACGGAGAAGCGTGGTTAACTTGCATGTTATGCTAAATTGGTACTTACAACAACACAACGTTACAATCGTTACACATTCTACATGTTAAAAAAATACTTTAAACCAATGTCTTCAGGGTAGATTTAGTTTCCAATATTTGGAGTTGATAATGTCAGAGAGCCTGAGCCGACTGTTTGTTTCTATAGTAAAACGCGCGTTATAATACTGGTTTTGAAGCAGGTGGTCCGTTGATATAGTCTGGTATTGCTGTTCAAGGCATAAATGCTGGCTGATAAAATACTCTGATTTTATTGATAAGCTGCACGTTTCTCCACTATAATATACTAATTCTACTGCTAACACATTTCCGATTGTTATCCAAAGTGTCCCTATATGATGTTGACATGGCTGTGTGGTGGTGAGGATTTTACAAGGCGTCATACTAAAGATGTAGAGAGCTATGTAAAAACAAAACGTTTGTAAATACGTAAATGCGGTGTGTCTCAACTCTTCTAAAGATTCGACGACGGGTGTCATTCGCTAAATTGTGAGAAACAATATCCAATCTGATGTACTTGCTTCTGTAGTTTCAAGCAACAGAATAATGCCACTTTTTCGCTGTACAGATTTGCGAGGCAAACTGCTTGATGTGAAACGCCTTTGTCCCGAGTTAGAGGAGAAAATTTCATTTACTGACAACGTAGGGGGTACTTATGTAACGATGCTTGTATTCTGTAAGACTGTTTTCGTGTTAAAGGGTTGTCTTGTTAGTTAGAGTCGCAAAAGGGTTGATGAGTTGTGATGGATGTGGTTTACTCTACGGAACCTCACACTGCCAGTAGTGAATTGTGAGCCTACAAATACTGACGTGCGAAGGCATGCTGAGCTGATGACATGAACTACATAATTTGAATAATATTTGAATGTGAACTACACGCCAATTTTAAGTGTTTTTGTAGACCTGCAGGCAGAGTGAAACAGTTAAAGTTGTCATTTATTACCGACATGGCAGTAGTCCCGCAGTAACAATGCAAAAGTAACGATAAAATGTAATGTTATTGCTAATTCCCCTACTGCCCGGATGAGAGTAGTGATTAACGTAAACTCATTTTAAAGCATTTGCAGTTAATTGCATCCTGTTAGCAGCGCTAGCTATCTGTATATCTCAGTCTAAATGATCTGAATTCATTGGATCTGTAATAATAATGATAGATTTCCGTAATAATATGGTCTTTCTTCTGAATTTTCCAGGTCCCATTTTCTCTAAAAACAAAGTTCCCCCATTTTCAATATAGGCTGCCCAACAACCATTATATACTCTACACGCTGCAATTATTGAAATTTCAAAAAAAAACCCGTCAGATCCTTTGAAATTACATTTTTTAAAACGTAATGTCTTGTCTCAGCATGTCAACCGAACGCGGAAAAGAAAAACACTCGAAACAGTTGTAAATTGCAAGCATTTCAAATCAACGCAGGCCCTTCCGTTCCTACTAAGGAGAAAATTGTAAAAATACACAATTTTATTCTGAACTCAAGGTGACTATATTCACATCACGTGTTGCAGCAAAACACTACTACGTAAATCATGCTTATCGAAAATTTCACAGGCTCTTGTATCTACTACATGAAAATCTCCTCCATTCATTCAACCCGTTGTAGACAAAGTGTTTTGAAATATAGTTACAACACAGACATATACATATTATATTATTCCACTTCGTACCAAAAAAAGAGAAGAAAACACTTCACCAAGCTCAGTCCTTGTGAAAGAGTTATATTATTGAAGTACACAATAAATGCTATATTATCTTATCGAGAACTATTATAATATATTTATAATAAAGATTTTATGGGAAATGTTTGTGCAACATCCAAACTCTGCTCAATTCATTGTCGAAAAAATATTATCTCATTCACAAAATTTCACGGGGAAATACAACTAATCCTTCATACTTTTTCGCGTTTCACATTTTTGACAAGTTGGGGGGGATGATGCACTCGAAAAAAAGAACGGTTGTCCATCTGATACTCACTTCGGTAGGTATTGAGTGACGGAATTCCGCGCGAAATTTGATCTCACCCTTTCTCTTTTGAGTGAAGGGAATTTTTTCTTCTTCTTCTCACATGAGAATCTCTGAACACATGAATTCCATATGACCAACGAACGATTCAACGATCAGCAAATTTAGCCCATATTTTGAGCCAATCTCATCTCTTCGTCGTCATCACATTTTGTCACGCCAGAGATTTTGTATTCTCGGATGAATCTCTCATTTGAGGCAGCTGGATTGCATTCATTTACAATCTAAATTTACCGTGTGTAGATCTACAGTCTTGTGTGACATATCAGTTCATTCACGATTGACGAGTTTATCCGTGATTCCTCTCTCTTTCTTCCCGATGATTGGCTATTGAGCTGACTTCGTTGTGATGTAGACGTAGCTGATTTCTCTTCTCACAAAATTAAGATTTTTCGCCTCACTCAGTTGTCAGTGTCGTATGCCGTGTGTCCTCGGATGTCTGACATCTGACACGTATTGCTGATTCTCTGTGCGGAAGAAATTTTATTGAAATGATTTGACTGAGCAAAATTATCCAGGTAAGTTTCTGGAGTTTTCTGGTATCTATGTATATAGTTAATTGTCAATTGTTTTTTTGGTTTTAGCCAACAGTTGACAATATACAACATAGTTTAAGACGTATAGTTGTTGATGAAATTGACGTATGAGGATTTGGATTGTCTTGTGATGTGAACTATGCAGACTTCACTGATTAAGTCCTTGCTCATTATTTTTTTTTCAGTTTCTTTTCTATTCATCAAATTTGTTTGGATTTGGCTTGAGTGTTTTTGGAACAGTCAGAGTTTTCAATCATGGCTGACGGAGGAGGGCAGAAGCCCGTAATTAAGAACACGCTATTAAGTGGTGCTACGAGTTCAAACTTCTTTGAAGAGGCTGCAATGCTGGTCCCTGTGCCGTTGATGGAGCCTGAGGACGAAGGTTAGTCTCCGAAATGTATTTCCGGTGGTCATACCGATGACATTTCTGGATTTGATCTTATTGTTGATTATAGCAATTATGATGATTACATAACTTTATTTTATAGAACCGGCAGTAGCTGAAATTGATTTAAACAGCGATGACTCGTCATCCAATCGTGGATCTGTTGAAAAAGAATTCTCTGGACATTTGAGCGTGCGAGAAGACTCTCCCACGTCGGATGAACCCACCGCGCCGATAAGCCTTTTTTCTCGTGCCGCAACAGGCGTTGACGCTTTTTCCAGGATGTTTTCGGGAATGACAACAACACAATCGCAAGCTTCATCACAGAGATCGGAGGAACCAGCGGTGATGACTTTGAAGGCACCTGAACCAGATAGTCGGACGTCAGTTTCCAGCATGGAGACAATTCCAGCTTCAGTTAATTTATTTCCTGTTTCATCGTCGTCTTCCACAGGGTGGCCTCAACAGAGTTCCTCAAATGAGGAAGTGTTCTCCGCTGCAACGCTGTTTGCTTCGGCGGCGGTAGATTTTCCTGTCAGCAGTGATGAATCCCTTCTTGGCTTATCATCGTCAATGGAAATGGCTATGGCTCAGAACTCGCAACAGTCGTTCGTACCAGGTAATTTTGTCACGTGCATGTTGCTTATAAAAAGTCATGATTCACATCGGCATTCAAGAGGGTCTAAAGTTTCCGTCGACTTGATCCTGTTCTTGATACGCATGAAAACTCGCTACAAAAAAACGCTTAACTATATTTAGGCATGTCT
The DNA here is from genome assembly GCA_027743745.1 of Alloscopus bannaensis. Lineage (NCBI taxonomy): Eukaryota > Metazoa > Arthropoda > Collembola > Entomobryomorpha > Entomobryidae > Alloscopus > Alloscopus bannaensis. Next base: position 11,892 of record JAHZMW010004544.1, read on the forward strand.
TCGTCCGCGTTTCCGGTAACTGGGCATTTAACAAGTGGTAATGCAGGTGTGGCAGATGTCCCCAGTACAATCAGTGAAGGAACCTACCCCCTGGTTCCTAAACCGGCAACAGCTCCTGCTGCCAGCATGTTTATGTCTCAACCTAGCCCAACAGTGTCATCGAATTCATTTCCGGTAGCAACAATTCCTCAGACTGCACCCACTAGTGTTCCGCCTCCAAATGTCAGTGGTACGTTCATCAGACCATCACACCACACATTTCCACGACAGCAGCACTTTTAACATTTGCACGTTGTCATCATGATAACTCCCTTTTTCTCACTCCCGGTTTCCAGGCAACGCCAATGCGTTTCGATTAGGGGGTCAAAGGATGAAGTACGTGCCTTGCCCGGAAATGCCGTCGGTGCCGTCGCAAGTAACCGCAATGCCAGTTGCACCACCTCCCATCATCCCCTCATCATCTGGAGCAATGTACTCCCCGAGTGACATAGAGTAAGTGCGTCACACAAGTGCGCGCCGTTTTTTAAATTTTCATTTGCTTCGTAACAGGACCAAACATCTGATGTCATACTTTCGCGTGACGTAAACAGTTTCGCTTTCACCTTGTTTCGTCTTCTCAACAAGACTGCTGGTTGTCAAGGAAAAGTTGACTTTTCCTTACTTTCACATCCGGCGTTGTTTGTGTAGGGTGGAAAATTGGATTTTTTAATTGTAAAAGAAGATTAGCAGTTTTCTTCAGTTTTCAAGTCCAGTGCGAACTTAGTAATCAACGTCGTCTCGAAGCTCATCGATCTTTTTGTTGTCTTGCTGTTGTGTCTGGCAGTAGGATTAGCTAGAGGAATCGTTGATTGTTAATTATTTAGTGTTCAACATTTTGTCACTTTCTAGAGCAGCGTGTAAAAAAAATTACTGTGAGTTTGCATAGTTTGCGGAAATCTTGTTGCATTATAGTGTCAAGCCTTCGGAAGGAGCCTTCTTTACGGAAGGAGCCTTCTTTACGGAAGGCTGAGTTTTCAGTTTTAGGGAACCGTCGTTGTCATATTATTTTTGTGACAAAATGTATTGGTTAGGCGAGAAGTTTCGGTCAAACAGCAATTCGGCCATGTTTCGCAGGTTTAATTTGAAAAGGCTTTAAAACTACTATTGTGGTTATCATTTTGATTGTTATTATTATCTCGTTGTATGTTATTGGTGCTGATTATTATTATTGCAGTCCATCAAGCCTGGGTCGACAAGTTAACGCTTCCAACCCGAGGTATCATAATTTGTGGTCTTTGAGCTATAAAATCTGCGTGGTTATGGTATATTTTTCTGACGGTATTGATGAAGTTGGTATTGCTTGTCGCATTGCAGTAGTTTAACATTCGGGAGCAGCGGGTCACCATCTGCCGCAGGTCTATTTGCTCCTTCGCCGGTGAAAGGACTATCGCCCTCTTCTTCAATGGAAAATATTATGCCGGCTAATTCGATGGGACGGTCACCCATGAACCAATTGCCCATCAACTCAAATTCGTACTACTCTGCAGGCGGTGTGCAGCAGCTCAGTCCACAGGAGTTGCCTCAACTGACCTTTCATTGGTTTTATGGGAAGGACAGTGACGCGAAACTCACTTGGAAACCGTTTTCCATTATTGATTCGGTAGCGCTCGAGGACGCGTTCGCTAATGGTATTTCAATATATACTAATGTTTTTTGACAAACGAAAGTGATTTGCATTGCGCTGCCGATGACTATTAGCAATTCTGTAACCGAAGGGGATTTGGTTTTTAGATCCCGACAGGTTGGTTCAGACCGATGGAGGACGGTATGATGTATGCGTTAGCAAGCGATCTAAAGTGCCAGTCTACTGGGAAGAAGTTCCAGTTGAAGTTCGTCGCGGATCTTGGTTCTACAAAGGTCCAATGGATAATAGATTTGTACCGTATGATGAAGACTTTGCGTTGCGGCTCGAGGTGCGTCTAACATAATGAAGTACGCGTTTTTAAATAATACAATGAGGATATTAACATTTGGTGTGAAACTTTTACGGCAGCAAGAATATGGGGACTGTATGCGAACTGGGATATGGCAAAAGCGTTTAGAATTTCCTGGTGGAGAATCCGTGATTATGCACAACGCCGGGGTGGTCGTTCACTTTTGTCAGGCAGCTGCACCTGATGACTGGGGGAACCTTCCGGTAATAAAGTGACTGTACTCCTTCTTTTCTATTCATGTCTTTATAAACATACGATTTCGGTCACGCTGCTGTGTTGTTACAGGAAAGTCAGATTCGCCCTCGAGTGGTCAAAAGGGGCGTTGATGAAATCGAAGTGGAAGACGGCGAATCTACACAGGTTGATCACTTGGTGTTTGTGGTTCACGGCATTGGACCGATTTGCGACTTTAAACTCCGTAATATTGTTGAAGCAGGTGGGTCTTGTGCTGTCATGACGTACTAAACTGCCATTATACAGCTTTCAGTTTACTATAACGAACAATTTGCGTGGCGTTACAACTAAAATCTAATTTATTTTAGTGGACGATTTTCGGGGACTGTCGTTTCAGCTGATTAGTAGTCATTTTCGCGATGCTATCGACAAGAATTTAGTGGGAAGAGTCGAATTTTTGCCAGTGTCGTGGCACAAGGCACTGCATGGTGATAAGGGGATCGATGAACAGTTGAAACGGATTACTCTTCGAAGTATTCCAAAGTTTCGAGATTTTACTAATGACACCTTACTGGATATTTTGTTTTACACTAGTCCAGTGTATTGTCAGGTGAGTTACATTGCATATATGTTTCTGCTTTTCAAATTTTGTTGATTAATAATAATTGCAAATTAACGTTTGATAGACGATTGTGAATTCCGTTGGAAGTGAACTGAACCGGATTTTCAAGCTTTTTTTGGCGCGGAATCCCACATTTGGTGGAAAAGTATCTTTAACAGGCCACAGTTTGGGATCGTTGATCTTGTTTGATTTATTGGCTCACCAAGAGGTGGTTGGCGCCACTAAAAGTTCCGAGGTCGATTCAGGGGAAGAATTGAAGAGTGAATATTCAACATCTGAAGTGTCAAAGGTTAGAATATTTTGTTAAATACATATGTATTACGGGGTCAATTGTAAATATACATTTGACACATGTTTTTGACACATTTTTAAAACAAATGTTTTTTGTAAACTTGAACTTGTTTATATTGTTGTAAACTAATGTAAATATGTTTATATAGACTGAGGAACCTGTTGCCTCACCGCGGACTGTATCATACGCAGTGGGAAATGCTGGGACGGGCCAACCGTTCATCAATTATCCAAAGCTGGATTTTACACCGAATGCGTTCTTCGCACTTGGTTCCCCAATAGGTAATGCGAGTTTTCTTTTATACGTCGCCTGGGTATATACTAATAGCTGAATTTTGCTCATGAGAGTTTTCTATTCTAACTTTTTGTCTCGGTATGTATATTTACTTTTCCAATAGCAGTTTTTATTTCTTGTGAAGTGAAGTAATGAAATAATTGCGCCAGTGGTGGTGAAAATGTTTAAATTAAACTATTGCTTCATCATTTTAGAACTCAAGGAAACAATGGCGCGGGTTGGCGCAGATATTAAGCAACGAGTAATGGATGCAGTGAAGAACACTTGGAACACTGTCTATCAGTATACTGGCTTCAATAAAGCACAAGAAAATTTGGAAAATGAGATCCAGAGTGCCTTGGAAGGTGAAATGGAGAAAAAGTCTGCTGAGGCAGAACTGGTTGAGGACGAAAACTTGTATCTTAAAATCGGCAGTTTGAACGGAGGGCGCCGTATTGACCATGTTTTGCAAGAAGCTCCGTACGAAACATTTAATGAGTATGTGTTCGCTATGAGCACTCATGTTGGCTACTGGTATGTATTTTCAGTTATATTACACACCGAAATATAATATATAATGAGTCTATTTGTAAATTATCGGTGGGATATAATTTTGCAGGGAGTCTGAAGATACTATGCTCCTACTTTTGACGGAAGTCTACAGCACCATGGGAATTCAACGAGACAAACAGTTGACGGCAGGAACTCAAGGAATTACGTCTCCGTCCCATTCTAATCCCGCCCGTCGAACTCCATCGATTTCTCAAGTTTATCAACCTGCAATGAACTATTCCAGCGCATATCAACCGTCTGCTCCTTTGTATCAAGATTATCAAATGACGCCTCAACTCCAGCAAAGCGCTTCGTCGTTGTTCGTGTCTCCTCCGTCATCTAGTCATGGATCCATGACCTTAACAAATGTTCAAACAAACCAGTTGAATCTTCCTCATCAGGCAATGAGTGGGATGGTTCCTCCCGCTCCGGAAATAATTGGCACGTCATCGTCGTCTAGGCCATCCGTAATAGGAAATCGTCCGGTTGCCGATCCATCGTTTTATCCTCGAGGTAACACGTCAAAAATACTTTTTGCATATTTTTTGCGTACGAAGTGAGTGGAATTATTTGATTATGTATGTGTTTCTTGTGATTTATAGGAATGGATCCCACTGCTCCAATGCTGAATATGTCCAAGGTTGGACCGCCACCAAAGGTAGGATTTGTGCCTAAGCAAAATTAAACTTAGTTAACTAGTTCAGTGGACTGATTAACTAATTTATGGGGGGGTTCAAAATCTTTTCAACTACGCAACCGACGGTTTTTAGAGCAAATTCCCTGTTGTGTCTCGGGGTTTTTTTTAAAAGCAAACTTCGGCTTTAGCACGGGATTTTGAAATTTTAAAACCCCGGCATTTAAGAAAACGGTCACAGGTATGTACCACGTTTCCTTGACGTTGGACAATTTGTGACCATTTTTTAGAAAGGCGTTGTAAAACATCCGGGGAAGAATAATCAGCGGGTTTTAAAAGATTTTGGACCCCCGGTTCAGTCAGTGTTCGGGATATAAGTTCTCAGAGATTTATTTTTCTCGGAGGATGAACATTTATATCCCGAACACTGACTGCCATTTGAAAAATTGTCAAAATTTCCAGTCTTCGAAATGATGTCCTAACACTTAATCAGTATGCTAATGTCGCTCGGCGATAATTGTGAGGAGTTACATGCCAGCGATGTATTTTTGTAATACCTATCTATCTTGCAATTAGTATTTTAAATTTCTGTAAAAATCACATGCTAAATTTTTTATAATGATGTTTCTGCCTAAATCCATGTGTATTTCATTACTGAGCGGTGATGTCTGAAGGTGCTAGGATTAGCTATGCAACGTCTGTATTATTATAATAACGAATGAATTTTACAATGTACATAATTGGAGATTGAAATTTTAGTGCCGAACTAATTTATCTATTTACTAAAAATAAACGCGAGGAAACCTATTTTGTGTAAAAAAAATAACCTTTGACGTTACCGTTTTGATTATTTCAAGGTACGAAACACGTTGTTCTCATGTCAGGTTGTATTACATCTTTAATTGACAGTGGCAGACAGATTCTGTTTCGGCATAGATAGACTCTTTTTAGTCTAGCCTTACATTGAGAGTGACTTTTCTTATCGAAATACGGAGTACCTTGAGAAGTTTGCGTGTACAATTTTCTTATCGTCCATCATAAATCCCCTGCATTGTCTCTTTTCATTTGCAACCGTTTGCCCTAAATGACTATTTAACATTGACTTAATTATTTACGACATGTCGACTCCTCTCACAATCCAATGCGAAATGAGAAATTATCCATCGGACAATATTATCATCAGAGAGTGTGCATACGTATCTAACCTCACGAGCTTGAGCACCGGCATAAATAAGAGTCAAAATCCATTACATGACGACAGTTACTGCTGCATGACACTGCAAAAATCTTTACTGATCCACTATTTTGTCTGCCAGTACACAGGGTAACAATAACAAGTATAACAAACCGTCACCAGCACATTCTCAGTCAGATAATCCATTTGTCATGTCAACAATGGTGAGTCCATAACTGGGCAGCAATAAACTTTCGGACGATCTGCATGTGTCTAAAATACTTTATGCGTCCATCTCTCCCTCGAACTCAAGGAGCATCAATGCAGCGTGCTGCAGAGAGAGTGATTGGGATTCCTTCAAATAAAAAAGTAATCCTTCTCTTTGCAAAGTAGCAGCCAAAAAAAACGATTGAAAAGTACCTGTCTGAATATGAATGACTGTAGGAGCAGCAAGCGTACAGGGCTGCGTAAAGGTGAGTGATACGATTTCATACGATTTTTGTATTCATTAATAATAAGTTAATGTAGCCAAGTGGACAAGGCCTGTGCATATATATCGCTGTGCGTATTTCGACTTTCCTGCACTGTATGAATGCTATCAAGTCACTAAAAAGGCGTCCATTACACAAACTGGTGAAGGAAGACACCACGACTTGATGGTAAAAGGGGGTAAAAAGCAGACGCACTTCGCATCGCCAAAGCAAATGAGAGACGACGAGCGTCAGCGAAAAACCGAGTCGAGACGTTAGTGGACGCCGTAGGCATGCTGTAGTATACACACATTCTCAGAGACGGGTTGCGAAGACGACGACGACCAGTGACAAGAAGTATATTACACACCGTCAACGAAATAGTTGAACAGTGCTTTCGTGACTCCTCTTCGTTTCTTCATTCAGTTCGCCGCTACCGGCCTCAGTTTGCAGAGATGGCTCGTTTTTGTACATTCCTCAAATTTCTCGTGCCCCTAGTTTCCATTATTTTCACGACGGGTAAGATTTTTTTAAACATCAAATTCCGAGTTGAACCCCCTGACAAGGTGAGATTTTCGCGTTGAGAGCTCCGAGTTCCCTGCATTCAATCATCGGCGTCGAAGACTACAGAAATTCAATGTGTAAGTTTCCGACAAAAATCTTGTGCACGCTTCAAAAGTTTCTTTAGAAGGACAGCTTTTTCGTAGGTTTATTAGAGGACCATGTTAATTCCGAATATTAGCGTTGAAGCAAGTGGTTCAGAAGATTACATCGACGGGTAATCATCCTTGATTAAGGATACGGATTCGTAAGTTAACGGACTTCTCTTTGTATATCATTTTAGGTATTACAATCACATTTCATAGGGAATTGCTTTTTAACCCAGTTTTTATTCATACAATTTGATCAATCATCTTGATCGTTTGGTACAAAACACTAAAATTCATATTTTGTGTCAAGTTGACCATCCGAAAAATAGTGGCTGAAAAACACGATACTCTTTATACATGCATTTTCTCCCCAGTGCCACGACTTACGAGTAAAAGTGTGCATTCACACGCAAAAGCACCGCAAAAGTAAAACTGCAAAGTTTACAACGGTATCTAACGGTTGACTGCGGCAACGCCAACTTTATGTGCATACCTATATTGTATATATTTATACATTATTCCTCAATTTCATGCCAATTTTCGTACGACCACACGTCCGATTTAATTGAGGCTAGCATAGCTCAAATCTTTGTTTCGTTTATTTTTGCGGGAGTCAAGCGACACGCTTTAAAGTGAGCGGCACGACAACACGAAATGATAAAATAAGCGGTTTTTGAGACAGTGGCCACCACTGCTACAGATAAGCGTGTTTCTCGTTGCAAAAATAGATTTCTTTCTCTCTCACGGAGTTTATTAGAAGAACGAAAAAAAATAATGCTTCTTCAAAAAAATAACAACCCGACGAAAGTAGACGCGCATGAATTTCTTCATTTCATCAACCCACAAAGCAAGTCATGATTTTTCTTCTTATTTTCTATCCAAACGTCACTAGATGAACAATGTGATTTATACATGCTCTAACAAGTGCATCTCCTATTTATCGTGTAACGTGTAAGAAAATTAGGTATGCATACATACTACGCAGTCTGCCCACCATCCAAATTTTGATCCCATCAAAAAACGACGAGAGAAACAGAGAGAAAGAAAGCAGTGATTGGTGCGACTGACACACAATCCGAGTTTATTTGTAAGCATTCATAGATTATGCATATCGCTCTTTTGATGAAAGAATCGAGAAAAAAAACAGTAGTCAGTCGTCGTCCGTCAAACTCACCGTTTGTTTACTAGACCAAGAGGGAAGCAGTAAGAAAGGAGAGTTTAAAAGTGTGGTAAAACATGTTGAATGTCGTTAGTCCGGCAGTATATACTACTTCGGGACCGAAAGTAGTAGCTAAGGGGTCATACACAAATGGCGCCATCAAAAAAACCCGGTTTTTCAAGCCCCCC
>JAHZMW010004545.1:0-29252 GCA_027743745.1 Alloscopus bannaensis
CCTGGTGTTACTTGCAAATTGCTATTTGCCGCTTGGGGCGCCACCAGGCACACCATCGCAAGACGGCAGGCCAGTAATATCAAGTAGGCTATGGTAATGGCAACTGGATGCAGCGTCAACGCACTCTTTTCTCTCTCCTTGAATAAACCTTCTGCACATGTGTATGACATATGTACATATGTGTCGAGAGACGGCATGTATATCATTATATTATATTTTCCTAGAGAAAAAGAAAAGTACTTTAGTGTTTGTAAAATGTGTCGTCTCTTCCACAAAAAAGTAGATCAATGATGTTAGTTTAGTCTGTACATTCGACTCCGAGAATTCACTTATTGACGCACGTCAAACTCATAGTGAGAAAGAGAGCAAAAACACTGTTTTCATTTTGTACAGTTACCTTTGGTTTGACGACCAAATGGTCGCAGTCGCATGAAGTCATCACAATGGTGAAAGCCGCAATTCCTCAGGGACACATAACCATTGTGTAATGCATACGCATCTGCATGTGTCTCGATTTTGGGAGTGTGACTGAAATGGAGCTCCGGTGTTAATGTAACAGACGCGGGACTAGAAAACAAACGAAAGAAAAGGAAAATTGACAGTGGAATGATTTGTGCAATCCAGACATGAAAATGAGCGTTTCCCCCAGATATACATTTTGAAGTAAATACCACCACCACCTCCTCCTATTCTACATTTTATATCATTTGACTGAAAAGAAAAAAGGAGAAAGTAGCTGTATACCTCTCTCTCTCCCTTTCTGTTTACAATACGAACATAAGTTATTCATATGACAGGTTTAATAGGAAATCGATAAATACTCGAAATTCTCGTCTCGTCTTTAGTCTTTAATGGACAAAGGAGATTGGAATGATTGGATGAATGATGTAAAGAGAGAGAGAGAGCGTGTGAGTTTGTGTTTGCTTTGGATTGTTCGACATTATCCGAAATGTTGAAGTAAACCATATTATTTACATCGGGTCAAGTGTAAAAACAGTCCAGTGCTACTTTCTCTAAGACAAACAGCCAACTTTGCATCGAGGTGGGAATACCGTGGCGTTTGTCGTTTCTCTCAAGAATGTGTGAATTAAAATCACAAAGGCGTTCGTGGTGTGTCACTACAACACAAACCTGAAATAGTTCGCATTTGTAGTTTTTGCCGATAAGGAAAACGCCTCTGATATCATATCTCAGGCGAAATAATTCTGTTACGAGATTCCGTTATTTTATCTTCAATCCGAGTACTACAAGACCACCGTTTGATTTGTGCACCACTTTTTTAGACTTCGTCTTTACATTTTGTTACGACAAGAGAGAGAGAAAAATATAGGTTAGCAGCCGTGACTTGCACGGTTGTCCAATATATATGGTCACGAAAATAACTAGTTTGTCCTCCACTCTCTACTGGTTGTGAACACGCATGTAAAAGATGAGAGCACATTTTTTCGCTTTCTCGCTTGCAGTCTGGTGGAATGTAGTTTTCCTCCTGTCGACTGATTACGTAAATTATGCTCACGTTCCGATTTCCCAATTCGTGAACTTATCAGATCGATACTCAGCTCCTTTTTTCTACCGCATACGAGAAAAGAAATCAGTTGCAAGGTGAACGTAATTGGAGAAGTGACGCCGGAAGGCGTTGATCATCTAAACTATTGTAACTTTATCAAGCGACGAAAAAAAAAGTAATAGCACACACACACTTTCTCTCTGTCTTTTGTCGACAACAAGTCGCAGCCAAGTCGATGCTTGACACGACACATACAAAAACATAGAAAGAGTACTATATTATTGTATATGTGAGCAATGAGCAATATGTGAGTATTGTATATTCAAAAACACTTTTCGTTTTCAACCTTTTTTAGGGTTATTGCGACGATGGTTACTGGCTGGTGGCTGATGCTAGTGGGCTACCGTCATGCGAAACAAATCTTTGTCGGCCTCCTCGAAAATACTCGTTGAAATATGAATGGGCACTCTACAAGGGTCGATGCGAGCAACGGGAAAGCCCCTTCATGATTGTCGACCTGAAGAATACCTCTGGATTCCTAAGGACATCGATTCCCACAATGTGGCACATTGGAATGCAACAATCCCCACTTCTTTGTTCCAAAGCTTCAGTGTGAACTTGGGAGCAAGCTGTATTATGACGGAAGGTGTGTTCGGAGAAAAGGAATTTAAAACTGGAGAATGAGGACATGGTATGGTGAGAAAGAAATAAGAGAAAGCATAAAAAGAGGTAACTTCTTCACACATATAACCACATCGTTCGTTTTGCATTCAGTAAATGTCTTTTCTCCGTTTTCAATGCGCATTTTATCTCGAAAAGCACTGCTCGTGCAAGTCTTTTTTCTCACTCTCTTTTGTATCTGGATGAAAGGATGAGAACGTGCTTTGTGTGAGTATCATGACAGGACCTTGTGATGGCAGTGCACAACGGTTGTTTTCCATAAATAATTTCTCCACACTATTTTCCCCATTTCTTATAAACCAGAGACCCTTTGTCCTTTTCTCCTTGAAAATATCTACTCCACTTTTATTCTCCCACCATCGTTTCATGTCACTTACCTTATTTATCCTTTTGTAGAAAAAAAAATTGTTGAGTTTATACTATTTTTTGTTTTGTTAAAGTTGCAGAATAGCACATTATGTACATACCCGCTATCCCTTCAAGATAAATATATACTTTGTCGTATTCCATTGTTTTTGTACCTTAACGTATGTGTTGATTTATTAAAGGATGCTACAATCGTATGATGATGTCTATTACAACTTCATTCTTATGTCGATCTTGTTTCCACCAAAGGAAACTTGAAAGAAAATCCAAAGCCATGGGTTTCAAGGATAAGCTTATTTGTGCGTGTGTGTGGCTTTGTGAAAAATGCAATTTTGCAATTCTTTCGATATATGGGCCGAATTACAATTTGTCTAAACTAAAGGAACAGAGTTAAGGTCTTCCCAAAAAACAGCGAGAGGGGTGTGCTCACCCGGAAAAATTGGATTACTCGTCAGAACAAGTATTCCATGGATGCACTCCATAAAATAACTTTAATTTTCAAGAGTTCCTTTGCGCCAAAGAAGAAGAATGATCAATTTCTTACTCGGTTTGAAAATGAACATTGCACAGCGTAGAGAAGCGAAAGGAAGTTGGATGCAACTCAGGAAGCGGGACCACTAAGACGAGAGCATAATGTAAAACAGGAGTCTCATAAAATATTAATGGGGATTTGGAAAAGCCTAATTTTTTGGAAAAGGTCAATGCACGTCGAAAAATCATTCGCTTCGTCAAATACTGCACATAGACACCTGCAAACCTGGCAGCGTTGTAAAAAAACGAAGCTGTTTTCACAGGCTGAAACAGCTCAAAACTAAATCGGCTTTCATTTCCCTAATTACACAACTCTATCCTCCTTTTACAAAAACCCTTGCTAGAGAATCCAAAATGTTGAAATGTGCTCATCTGGTGAAGCAAAGAATACTCGTGATGATGTCGCTGCTTCCTGCTGCTAATGAAAGTGGAAAACGAAAGTTGTGCTTTCTCTCCAGAAATGTCAGTCAGAAAATACACAAAACTATGCGAAATTCAGTTTACGCGGAAGAGAAGAGAGAAAGTTATTCTCTCTTTTCATCCATTACTCATCGTACTTTGCATGTGTGTTTGTGGATTTCTTTGATTATTTTGTTTTAAAGAAATCACGCAAGTTTTTGCGTATTCATCCGACTTTCTCCTGTGTCTCTCTCCTTTTACAACGAGGACGATATAGCTTTTTTGCATTCAACCGTGGACTTCATTCACTCATTTTCTTGGAAAAAGACAAAACCTCTGGTAGGTAACCGACATCATCGTACTCTGCTTGTGCTAAAACTTTCACCTCTCCTTCCTGTATCCTAGTTTTTGAGCTTGTAATTTAAAGAGTACCTAGTTAGTTTGCTTGTCAAGTTCACTCATGCTCATCCAAAGTTTATTTCTCTCTCTTCTCTCTGTATGATAAAAAATCTTCAAAAATGATCATCATGTGTGCTCACTCTCCTTCTCAACATCATCACCAAAATGTCTGCAAGCCGCAGCCATAACTTTCTTATAATTTTTTTGCGCAACGTTTTTACGTCCTCCAGGCTTCATCGTCTACACCAAGTAGTATAAGCTTTCTGAGTATAATAAAGTAGAAGGATTGCCGCTTGGTGAATGAGTAAATTGACGTGAATTCATGGAGTGTGTGTGTGCCATTGAATGTATATGAGGATGAAGAGAGAAATGATGAGGATGAATAGAATGGGAAGCCATAATAGAATTAGCGAGCACACACAAACTCACAAGGAAGTGGAACATTTATTTACTTGTATACACACAACCGTCGTCTCTCATCCCTTAAATCCAACAAAAAAACCTCTGGGATGAGCAACATGGAACATTTTCGTATTTTTCAGCCTCAAGATGAGTTTGAACGAGAGAAAGTGTGTATATAAAGAAATACCCGAGTTATTCTTCAAGCTTGTAGATGAGGCTTGTGTAATCATATGACTAGGAGTTAAAGAAGCTTTCATGCAATGCTGGATTGGATGCATTATGACAAGAATATGTGAAGATGAAAAAGGGATACAGGAAAGACGAAAAAATGATGATGAGATGTTTACGGGGAGAGGAAATCGAATAGGGAGAACATGTCGAAAAAATATATATTGCTTGTTGTAATAAGACAAGTTGATGTGTCCTCCTCATTCTCTCAGCTATCTCACGAGTGTATCCTCAGAGGACGGATAGTAAAAAAGTAAAGTAAGCTATTTCGCAAGAATTTATGTAGGTCTTTAGTTCACTTTTGGTCGTTTCGTTTTCTTTCTGGTTGTTGTTTTTTTCTCTCCTTCCGTCGCCTATACACCTAAGGATGATATGTTCGTTTACATCCCGTAGAATGTCTTCCAGCTCAGTGAGCAAGTCTTTTTACATAACTCTCTCCAGCTCTCGGTGTGTGTTGACCGTCAATAAAAAGAGGACAGTAAATTATCAGACCTTGTGTAATCCCCCTAAATTCTATTTTCCTTTCAGTAAGTGTACACACATGCAGAGAGGGGGAAGGAAACATGGGAAATGTTGAAGGAAAACAAAGAAAGAAGTTAGAGGAGAAAGGGGCGGAGAAAGTAACCCTGAAGCTGAGGAAAGTAGGAGAGAAAAGTATAAACTTTTTGAAAGGGTATAACTCTCTCGTATTTGGGTGAAGGACGACATGAAATGTACACAGGGAAAAATTAATCATTAGACAAGTAAATCGGATCAATGTCTAGTCTTGCTTCACAAAACCTGCAATTATGATCCCCGCAAGGCTTGTGAAAGATACACAGGACACGGAAACCAGTTTGTAAGTCCGGACGAGGAAGAAAATTGCGAAAAAAAAAGTTTTTATATCTGTCTCTCTATGAGGCAAGGGGAAACTGGGAAAAGTAAGTTTGAAGGAGATGTTTTTACGTCATGGACGACAATGAGAGAAACAAAAGTCAGCCTTCGTCTAGGCTAATTTAAGTCTTTACTTTTCCTCCCAAATGCAGCTTCCTTCTTTAAACCCAAAGCTTGTGTTAGTGCAAGACAGCTTTATGTATCGCACTTTCTTACTTTCACTCCTCCCAACAAGCTGATTTAGGGTAAAAACAAAATTGCGATAGATTTTTACATGCAATCTTGTGGCCTGGCTTAGAATCTAAATCAAAGTCAGTAGGGCAGGGTTGGTGCAACTTTCCCATTCTCCCTCTCTGTTGTTAACTTTTTGGCAGCCTGCACCCTAGTTCTGGGCACTGTGTCAGAGGTGCATCGCCGACCTAGCTCATTTCTTGATTTCTTTACTGCAGTTACGCGATGCGCTTTTCGATATGTGATCTACGCTAAAGATTTAGGTAAGAGAGGAAGAGGGGCATACTCTTTGAGTGTCTCTTTTCTACACTGCCTTTCCCCGTGTCACACACAGGACGTAACTAATGACAAGGGCGAGAGAAAGCATTATTGCACAAAATGTTTGGAAGACGTGACGCCTTGCCAATCCACAACGCAATTTCAATTATAAATCATGTTATTTTACCTTCGCTTTAACAACACAGCTATTAGCCAATTAAACTGCACAGATGAACAAACTATAGCATACGGCAAGGTTTTATACCTGTTTGTATTGAGTTGGTTTTTAAAGTTAATTTGTTTGGGGACGACGTTGCTGACAGCTAGTGGGAACAACGAATTATATGTTAACATGAGCTTGAGCTATACTGTCTTTTGTCTCAGTTGGATTTTCCAACAAAGTAGAACGCGTTTCTTGTAGGGGAATCTCACCCAAACACTTGATATAGGACGACATAAATTTTCTCCCCTCTGAAAGAGGCAGACAGAAAATTGGCTGATTGTGATGCTGCTGCGAAGGAGTAGTGTGCAACCCGGTTCCTTTTCCAGAATTATTTTATGACGGTATAACGTGAAAGTGAGTGGAACACTCGACGAGCATTCTCCTCGTTTCCTTTCACCAACCCATACGTACTCACCTTTCACGCCGTAGTGGTGCGTAGCCTTGGGCAATTTCTTGCAACGTGAATAAATTGCAAATATTGAAAAGACGCGGTACAGATGAAGTGAAAAAAGGGAACGAGAAAATATTGTGAGAAAAAATACTCCGACACCAGAGGAAAGAGTAATATGACCGTGTTACAGAAGCGCAGAAAAAAATAGAAAACGCTTTTTGAACATGTTTGGAGCAAGTAAAAGGGAAAGAAACATTAACGAGATGGACGGAGAGAAAGAGAGAGCAAAACGGCTAAAATGAAAAATGGCAAAGCTTCGGGTCTGTTGCCACTAAAAGTGAAGCTGAGGTATAATGTGGATCACCCGTCCAGCGATATAGCCCAACACTCGAGGATTAACTGACTTGCCTCATATGAAGTTCATCCCTGCGTGTCCAGTGAGAAGGAAGCTTGAAAAATGACAGAAGTGAAAGTCTTTTACAAGCAAAAAGGGGGTAACAGAGTGAGAGAGAAATGAGCTATATGAAATAGTAATAACATAAGACGATATGAATAAAGTGAGGGAGAGAGAAAGCAGAGAAAGGCAGGGTGGCATGAGTTCTAGTACAAGCGTCTCCCACTTTTCAGTAGAGAACATACTTTTGAATGGTGATGATCATGTGCAACGGCTCGTTTGTTCTTGTTATTGGCAGCACATGGTAATCATCATCATTTCGATCACCACCATGCTAAAAAAAATTCATCGAAAGGAAAATTTCTGGGAAAGACGCACCCTGAAATTACACATCCTTCAAGCAATTCGCCAATTGAGCTACAAGAAATGCAAGCTTTGAAATGTGAAAATCTATATAGGATTTAAAAAAGAAGTTCAACATTTGCGTCCTTCGTATGTCACAATCATCATTCTCATTTCACAAAAAATATGTCACTTATCCGCAATAAATATCTTGTTAAAAGCACAGAAAAAAGTCCCTCATGTGTTCTTTATTGGCTCCATGAAGAATTTATGGGTTACAAGGACTCGCTCCGACTCTCGAGTTAGTCGAGTTTTTCAAGACGTAGTATTACACACACTCTGCTTTATCCTAATAATCCGCACTTACTCACACTTGTACCCAATAAATCAGATGCGAGAGCTTGATTGACCTTTCGTAAATGACCTAATTTTCATTATCTTCACCCATATACTTATACATATCCTTGTGGAGTGTGCTAGTCTCTTGCCACCACCAAGTCTCAAGCACACTAAACCTCGGCGGAAGATTACTGTGCAGCATTAGAAAATGAACAAAGTTTGTCTTGAAGGTAGGCAAAGAGCCAGAGAAAAAGAGAGACACAGAAAGGACTCTACCTACGTCGAGTAATATGCCAAGAAAGAAAGTTTTTTTCTTTCACACGCCTTTTGTACTATTGTGTGTATACGCTGAAGTGTGAGTGTGTGCAGATACTCCATTATGTATGTTAACTAGTACGAAGGAGCCATTCAATTTTCCTGGTGGCAGTCCCCTATTCAGTTTTATATGCCGTGGCTGCAGTGTTAATGTGGGGATGTGTACTATGTGTGAGTGAGCGGCGGAGTGTGGTGGTAAAAGGAGGTAAAATAACTAGCTAAAAATAAGATAGGCCCTGGTGTGTCATAAAGTTGCGTACTACAATGTCGAGATAGTAATCACGAGGAAACGGGAAAGCATGAGTTAAGTTGGTGAACAAAGGGGAGAAATGAGCTTCGACACTGTACTCTCCTTCCTCCAACAAAATACACCGCACACCTATGCGAACATACAAGACACACACTCGTATCTAAGAAAAAAACCGAAAGGGACATAAAAGTAGAAAAAATGTGTGAGCAGTGAATACTTACCTCGAGTAAAGTAAGTAATAGAGAGCCCCTTAACATTCCTAACGGACATTTTTTTTACTTGAAGTGTTGGGAGCAACCACTTTTTCTGTCGCTGCTTTCCCCTTCTGAATAATGTCTGTAAATATCCTTTACTGCCTCGCTAGGTAAAAACAGAGAGAAAGAGAGAAAGGGAAAGCCAGACACACTTCACTAGACCGGGATAGATACATTAGCAAACCTCCAAATTGATTTTTGCTGCTTACGTGTAATAATGTGGACGTAAGGTGAGTGGAGAAAGTGCCAAAATCTATGAGTTTTGCTTTTCCAGGTTAGCGTGCTTGAGGACACTTGCACTTAGTTTATATCTTTTTTTCCTGTAATGACCGTCACACCTGGAAAGATGTAGTTGGTGGTCTCCTCAACAGCTTAGCTAATGTGAATTCGCCCGGGGATATAAATTATCTTTCTAACCGATGCACAATTCATTTTTTGACGGACGAAATGTCCTCTAGTGACCTGACCATCGCCTCCAACCGTTGAGTTACTCGTTCCGATGCATTGAATGGAGGCCTCGAGAAGCAAGATGTGCAAAAAGTAATAATAAATGGAAGCTCACCTACCATGTCACTTACCTCCTTAAAAACCATATTACTTAAGGTTGTTGCTCTTTAACATAGAATATGTACTCTGAATTTGTCGACAGACAACCACTCTATAAAAGAAGCGACCCCAATTTAACCTGGACTTGTTACAGAATGCATTTAAAAGTTACATCAGGAAGCTATGTGACAGGATCAACACGGATCTGTGACAATCTGCTTACAAATCATGATTAAGGTGTAGTGAAGGAACGTGTGATCTATTAAAATTAAATGAAGAACGAATTCATACTGACACAGTATATAAATGTCGTAAAGCGATTCTCAAGCATTCAATTATTTTTCTTACCTCACCGTGAATAGTTTTTTTTTAGATAAAATCTACTCCGAACTTTAGTAGCGAGACTTTGGTGAACCTTAATATCTTCGACAAACCACCTACAAATCTATCCGAGCTATCCGTGTTTGACCTATAATTTATTGATATTTTATCTTTCCAATCACAAAACGTCTAACCTACTGCAGTGGTATAATTCTAAAGGATACCTGTGTGTGCTACAAAATATCCTGCTCAGTGTTATGAAATGTTTATGTAAAGTTCAGGACACGCTAATAGCCACACATGTACTTCACATTGTATGGAAGTACCGATGCGAATAGCAGCAAAACAACGCTTCTTCCGAGCACAGACATTATAGTATGCAATAACCAATAAATTTGTCTGTGTGGTACCTTAATTTTGGCAGCAGTATTGTTTTAAAACACCTTATTAGCTTCAAGTGCTTCTGCTGTCACGAAATGAATAAGTAATCACACGAACAATTCAATATTCCAACTTGACCAATACGTGAAATACATGCATTTTGACCAACGTTCTTCCTTAGCTAAGTCGACTTTAGGACACGAACCCGATTTTGTTGAGACGCGTTCTTGCTCTTGTAGCAAATGCACTTCAACGTTTGTAGGAAACGAGTTGAATAACATTACACCCACCTACATATACTCGTTGTGGTAATAGAACAAATAAAGTAGTTAAAGTTTCTAAAATTTCAGTTTCGAATCCAAACAAATCAATTCAAGAGTCACAATGAGGGGTAAGGAATTTGCCTTAATACTTCAAGTATCAAGCATCATTCTCTTTGTGGAATTCGCCGTTACTAAAGTATACGGTAAGCTGGAAATGATCTAAACCAATAACTAAAGTTGGAACAACTACAATTCATTTGAATATTCTATGTTTTGTGTTAAAACTACTTGTTCTCCTGATTTCATTATGTAGCTTTAAATTGCTACCACTGCAGTACGAGCAAGAACCCACAAGGAACATGCACCGCAGAAAATCAGGGAGAAATTGGTCCCTGCGGAAAAGAGGACGAAAAATGTTATTCACTTCAATTGAAGGGGTCTGATGATATAGGAAGAGGCTGCATTGAGCAAGGGTCAGTACCACATACATACAAGAAATGCGGAGAATTCATCCCATTTGGAAACTCTGAAGCTGCCATGTGCGTCTGTGACACTGACGAGTGCAACGGGAAGGGTGGCAGTGGAAACAGGAAGGCCTTGTCATCGTTAATCATCCTTCAAATTGTCACTTTGGCACTTCTTCATTTTAAGTAGGAGATTTCTGACATTGGAGGATACGGGAGAAGTGTCTGACAGCAATTTAGAGGCTTCTGCATTCTGCACTGGAATTGCACAATTAAATCGGAGTGTTATGAAACTATGAAACATATTTACGTATAAACACGCGCATACCTAAACAACAGATGTATGTATACAACTGAATGCAAGTGTTTAATTTTATGTTAAACCATAATTTAGTTCGCCTATGTATTTTACACACATTAGCGAGACAACTATAATCACTGCAAGTATTGTAAACAGACCACGACAAAAAACTCAAGAAATAAATATATGTAAAATACACATTTCCAGAAAGTCTGTAAATTCGCATATGTAATTCATCAGAACTTGTAGCCAACATATACATAAAACAACACTGAAAACGCCGAAGGAATTAATCAAAATCAAAACTTGACGATTCAACTTTGCTAGTATAATAGCTAGTGTAAAGAATGCAAAACGCCTTGCATATGATTAAGAACTGTTATGCGTTGGTATTCCGAAGTCCACCTTTTTTGTCAAAATGAGAAAGATCTCATTCATAAGTTTATACATATTGAAATGGTTTCACTTTTAAGACAATACGTTAGCATACATTTCTTGCACCGGTAAAATCATAGCTCAAGTCGTTGTTCAGTTGTCCGGAATCCAGTTTATCGTTCAGTTCAACTGAACCACTTTACGTGCAAAATCGTTCTGAGACGGACACAAAGGTAACATAGAATTTTATCTCATCCGCTGTTCTTAATTTATGAAAATGAGACTTCAGTATCAAATACACAAAATTTGCTACTTTGCATGATTCATGTTTACAGATGCAATAAGGTTGCAATTTGTTTTGTCAGTTTGCTGTTTTACAAGATCAGCAGGCAAAATAAGAGAGCATTGTTTGGTTGTTAAATCAGCTTGTTTATTAGGTTTTATGAGGTTTTGTCAACAGAAAGCCCGAACTTAGCCCAAGGAACGGCATAATATAACATACTAGATCACCTCTAGCTCCAGCGTACACACAGTGACACTTTCAGATATGACCTCAAATTGAACTGTCAAGTGGAAACATTACTTTTGACATTTTCTTAGTATGTATTTTACATTACTTCAATGGACTCAGACGCTTCATCGGACGATTCGTACTCGACAGCTATCAACGAAGAAATTAATCCGTAAGCATCAGTTTGTTTCTTCGTGAACGATACGTTTAAGTGTTGGTTGCATAAAGCAAACAATAATGTTCAACCCAAAGCAATTTAGTATTTAAGCGGTGGATTGAAGGAGACTGCAGTCGTTCTTCCCACAGAGATAGAAACGTCTCCCTTCCATATCTTATCGCCTCTTTGAATACGTCATCGTCATCACTCATCACCCTTACCCCAGTGATCGCACTAGAGGGCTCGGTCAGCATGAATCAACTCAAACTGTAGTTAAAAACGCTAGAAATTTCGTTAGATATAAGCATTATTCTATATCCACAGAAGTGACAAAATTCACTGAAAATTGATTTGGCATTATAAAAACTCCTACAGTATTCTATAACCTTGACAGATCCTCTTTTACAAAAAGTAAATGTTTTGAGCAGCGCACAGACAGACAGAGACACTAGTACAATTGAAGAATTATTACAGTAGATAGTATATACCTATAGATAAAAACACAATACTTATATTTATATGCCTTGCTGTAGTATCTTGTTGTGAACATACGTATTCCACACGTATTTGCCACATGGGTTTGTATTTTGTACACAAAACAAGTATTAGCAGCAGATAGGCTTGGACAAACACAAGCCCGATTTGTTAGTGTCCCGTAAAAATTAATGTCAGTGGCCTTTGTGCTTTTAAAAGTGACCTATTTTCAACTTTTACCTCTGATTAGACACAAAGTGAATTGTGCTCTGAGAGGTGGTCGATGGTAGTTCATTTTAATTCTTTGAATCATGAAATGAGCGACATACAAGCACGCTAAATAATCGAGCGTGTATCAGAGAAGTCGAGTACATACGACCTGTAGGTGTGGTTAATTTTGGTTAAAGTTATTTTTCTATGCGTTTTTTATTGCTGGTATTTGTTTCAACGATTGTAACGCAACGGAACTTGTGAGTTAACCAGCTATCAAGTAAATACACGTGTATTAAGGTACATATTTGAAGGTAAACTTTGCTTATCTTGTTTGGTTGCACATCAAAATATTGGAGGAAGATGTATATTTAAAAGTCTTCGGGTACTTTAATTTTCTATTTCAGTTCTAGTATGCCGCGAGCGAGTCAGGAAGCAAGGTCTCCAGCAGGAGGAGGACCGCCAGGTCCACCACGACGAGTTGCGAAGAAAAGTACAGGGGCGCCACAGTTCCATCCTAGACGGGAAGCTCGAAACCAGTTGGACCCGCTCAACGCGTTAGCCAGAGAACGAGTACCACCAGCTAGCCCTCCTGCCGTTCCCAGCAATAGAAAAAGCACTAGATCGCAGGCAACACCAGGACCTTCAGGTGCTCAAAGTATTGAACCTACTCCCACCACTTCTCGCTCAGGCGCAGCCTTGATTGCACAATCCATTAGTCGAAAACTCAGAAAGGCAGCGGAAGAACCGCGTAAACGTCGCCGTTACAGGTACTGTTTTCTTCGCATGCATGATGCGTTTTCTTCCGAAGTATATACATATGTGTGTATTTCAGCATTTTACTCATTTTTATTTTCTAGACCTGGATTTCTAGCAATGCAAGAGATACGGAGATACCAAAAAACGACAGAGCTTCTCATACCGCGCCTTTCCTTTCAGCGACTTGTTCGGGAGGTTTGCCAGGCCTTTAAGTCAGATTTCAGGTTCCAGGCAGGAGCACTCGGAGCCCTACAAGTACGTATTATCGAATAAAGTTTTTAGCCTTTTACTCTGAAGGAGTCTGAATTTTTAACCAGTCTAGGCTCATTATGTTTTTGGTGCACGCGTATTGTACTTTGACAATATTTGGTCATTTTGTGTTCCAGGAAGCAGCTGAAGCTTACCTAATTGGGCTTTTTGAGGACACTAACCTGTGTGCTATTCATGCAAAGAGGGTCACCATCATGCCGAAAGACATTCAATTGGCCCGTCGGATTCGGGGAGACACATACCGTTACTAACACCCCTGCCTCACCGAAGGCATTAATGATGTTTTATAGGCATTTTTGGTTTAGTTAGTTCATTTCCGAGGGCAATTAATTACTTCTTTGTATTGACTTTTATATTTCAATCACTTTTCTATTTTCAATTCCTCAATCACCGGACCAAATATTTTTATCTGTGTTAGTATTTCGTATCATTTTGAGTGCTAGAGGTGCATTCATTTGTTTAATGGTCGTATTGCTTAAACTTTAAAAACGAAATAAGCATATTTACATAAATACATATAAACTTTAGGCTACGTAATTGTAATAATACAATCATCATATAGTAGTTTCAAAGTTCGTATTGTGTTTTGTACCTATTTAAGACACTTGTGGTCACTGACAAAGGAGAAACTACAAGTAGGTAGGTAGCAACAGAGAATCCGATAGTGTGCTGCTGTTCATTATGTTGTAATTATTTAAAATGTGAAACGCGTTACCTCATGAGTTGCATTACTCTCATCAAAGGATATACTTATTTGTGTATATGTGTAGTGGAACATGGAAGCAGCTTTGTAATGATGAATGATGTACAAAGACAACTCTCTGCTTTCGCATTGTTGACCTAGATCATTATTTTGTGAGTTAGTAAAAAATTTAGAATATGTTCAATAAATAATGATCTAATTTGATGCTTTAAATCTAGATCTTCACATCTTGTAGCGAACGATTTCCGCGGATGGCTTTATTTTTTGTCGAATAAATTACTGATGTATGTTATATATAAAGAATTAATGACGATTATTGACGGCACACACGATAAAGATTTCATAAATAATTCGTACTAACTATTCGTAAAGAAAGTGGTATATAAAGTAAATGTTAGAGACCCATATAGCCTAGGCACGACATGCCAATAAATAAACAACCTGTTTTGCTTATTACGTAGGCGAGGTAGTATCCTCCAAATCTGAATTATGCCTAAAATATAAAAATGTGTTTAGAAATACATTATCTCTGAAATTGACTGACGATCATTGCACATTTATTCATCAAAAAAGGTATAGTGTTATTACATGTGATCAGAGGGAGTTTCTTCTGCAATTAATAACTCATACTCTGCAGCAGCATATTTGTCCCAGTCCGATTCCCCTTCAAATCCTTCACCAGGATGAGATGTGCCAGCCGCCGCTGTAAAGGGATCCCTTTGCTCATGTTCCAAGTATTTGTCCAAATTTAACAGAGTATTTAGGACGTTTGCCGCAAGTTGAGGATTGCGTTTGAAGTCCTTTAGACGGATTCCTGTCAACAAATTTTGAACATACATCTCTGCATTCAAATTCAATTGCAGCAGCAGCGATGAATATAATTAGATAAAAGTTCTCACCGGTTGATGGACACTGAAGCATATCTACAATCTGGCAATACACATTAGAGAAATCCAAAGGTTCAATTCCTAGAGCCTCTATGCGAGTTTCTTGCTCACAATAGAAATACTGCAGCTCAAATGGACTTAGCACTCCATCACCATCCATGTCCAAACACCGGAACCAATATTCTGTGCGAGTGCCATGTCAGATTTATTATATAGCCCTGCTTTCAGAGAATACGAATTTAAATAGTATGAACATTAACCAACCGATTGCTGTAGCCGTTTTCTTGTCCTCTTCAGAGAGTAGAAACCATACAAAATCACTGTAGGTCATTTTATCTGACGGAGCTCTCACCGAGCTCGTCATGTCCCATCCACGGAGGACAGTGCCACTAAAAATGCGCTCAATGATCCGACCCGAGAGTGCTACGGTACATCAAAAGTATTTCAAGATGTATAGTAATAATAATACAAGAATTCGTCATAACATAATTTACGTTTTTATTTGGCCATTGTCAACCCAATGCCTTACCATGGTCAGCGTGACCTCTGAGGTCTGTTTTATCATTATTAAGCATTAGTCTCCAAAACGGCAACGTATAAAAAAATATATATGTAGTGTGCTATAATGAAACTTACTTTATAAAATACGCGTGAAATTACTGTTGTGATATATCGGCTATGGAATTCTGGGGCATCTCGTAAAAATCCTAACCCTAAAAACAAAACCAAGCCTCATTATTGCTTTTGCATGATAATATAAATCAAAACGCAAATGCAAATAAATCAACTGCATGAATTTACCTTGATGGGTATCAATAATATCCTGGATCATTGGAACAAAATCAGACATTGTTAGTTCGATGGTCTTCACATCCTCCTTGAACACTTCAGACATTCCTCCATATTTATTGGTGCTGTTGTTATTGTTAAAAGTATCATTGGCTCCCTGCACACTTTTCGATGCGGCATTCAGCAATCTAGCGAATCTGGATGCTTCATCCGGGCAGTCAGCAAAAAGATTGCGTAAGAATGGAATTAGAGAGAACGCAGAAGCTGTGTCATCGGGACCCAAACCCATTGCCATCCAAAACGGTTTCTTCCAGAAGATTGGAAGGCCAATTGTTGACAGTACCTGCAAAATCGTCGATTCATGGCGTTAGAAAGACTGGTTACTTTTAGTCAAATACACAATTCCATCTATAGATGCTCATACTTCTGCAAACTCTCCGAATTTCACACTCCCATTGTGCTTTCTCATTTTATCCTCAGCTTTGGCAAGAGTATCTTGTAAGAGATTTGCTGAAATTGGTTTTCCGTCGGGAAAGTAGAATCGAGGCACATCCTTCACCTGCTTCTTCCCTCTGGGACTGTCCACGGGAGTTCTCGGACTAGACTGGCCTTTTGGTATTCCACTCGCTGTATCAATGTACTATTCTCGCAAACAAATACGTAAAATTATTGCAAATTAAATATTTACTACGAACAGTTCTTCCTGTGCGCGTAGTTGCGGAACACAGCATCAGAACAATTCAACAATAGTTATATAAATATAGGAAAGAAAAATACGATGATATCCAAACAAATAATCCAGCAGAATTAGCCAAACTGATAAATGCGGACAAGGCGCTGCCTATTTAAGCCAACATTTTAACTCTCTTATCATCATGCTGCACTAATCTAAAACTTTGTCAACAACCCATAAGGCAATTGGATAAGCGTTGACGCTTTAACCCTCAATCCAAGTAAACATTTGGGATAACCCGTCTCCGAAAAAAAATCGCTTTAGTTATAATCGTAGTAACTGAGATTACACCTACGGGAGATGTTGCGACATGTTAATCCAAGGGAAAAATTATGCATTTGCAAATCTGTAATCACCACATATCATCATCATCCTTTCCATAGTTAATATGTATATATCAAACTTGTAGTGACTCCAACATTAACCTGCGCTGCGCCTTGCTTAAAAACTTGAAGAATCTATGAAGTCATAGATAAGGTTACGTGTAAGTCTGCAAAAAAAAACCTAAATCTGCTGGATCCTTGCCAATGAAAGCTAATGTACTTGTGAGAAAATCGACAAACTTGTATGTTACTCAGGTTCAAGCGTGCATATATTTATGCACCCCTGTCCCAAGATCAACTTGCCTCTCAGATGAACAAAGAAAGTCAAAGACTCGTTCGTGAGTCGGGTAAGTGTGGCGTAATACTATTATCATGATCATTACAAGCATGGAGCAAGTACATACGCCGACAAAAGGGTGAATTGTGTGTATAATAAAACGGAAGATAAAGTCGTGTTGGCTCACAATCTGAAAATGCGGAAAAGTCTGTTGGGTGCCATTACAACTTGGAGCAAGGCTGTTGACATTGGCGGCGGTGGAGGTGACGTTGCTATTATCCCTGCTTGGCGAGCATCGCCACGGTGCATTGGATGTCACTGCCGGTTGATGTTGTAACTGTTGTTTACGAGCTGCCACAATGCTGTTATTACCACTAAGGCCAATGCTACCTCCACCGGTGCCATCTGAAAGTGGACCTTGACTTGAACTGAGTCTTGAAAGCGTGGTAGGCAAAGATCCCGGAGGTGACAATTGTGGAGGAGGAGTGTCACTATGTTGATGAAAATTATTTATTGCACCATTACTCAACAACGAGATACTGGAACTGGGATACTTTTCAAACATTTGAACACGGTCAGCCACACTGGAACCGGCCCCAAATCGGAACCCATTGAAGCGACTATGGTAGCCACCCGTGTATTGACTGTCCTTGCTCCCACTCCCCTCATCCTCAATCGTGTGAAACAATGCGAGGCTATGTACCGGTGGGCCTGGTGCTCCATTGTTATTGTTAGGGGGAGGAGGAGGAGGGGGTTGAAACTTTAGTTTTCCTTGCTGAACCGCGATGGCTGCCGCTAGAGATCCCGAAGGGGAAGGCAGTCGCTTTTGTAGCTCTAGTCTTTGCTGTGTTAGCGGATGTTGCTGACTTTGACGAATACGCTCTTTCGCAAAGGCGACTCGTGAACCATTCCCACCTGGACTACCTGCGGAACCCCCGCTAGGAGCCATGTCACCACCACTACTACTACTTCGGGTTCCGCTGTCTGGTGGCACACCCTCGGTGGGAGAGTGATGGCTAGAAAATGTCCCATGTACTAATTGACCTGTACGCAGAGCATGGAACAATCTCTCCTCTTCGCGTTCCAGCTCGCGCATTTCCTGCTTGTAGCCCCTACCGTCCACCACCGTTGATTTGCTGAGAATGGGTGAGGAAGCTGGGTGAGTATTGTGGGTAACAGCCTTATTCTTCGGTTGTTTTGACGGACTGTACCCATTTGTCTTAATCTGAGTATTGCTCGGCTCGTCATATCTCTCGATAGGAATACGACGCTCCTTACCCCCTGACGTTGTCGTCGAAGGAGATTTCTTGCTTTCTATGACAGGACTAGAATTACCAGGATATGACGATGATTTGTGCGTGGGAGACCCTACAGAATTGAAGAGTTTCCCACTCGGGTAAGAACCACTACTAGCACTACTACTGTTACTCTCAGCGGAACTACTAATAGACACAAACTTCTGAGGACTGTTGGGAGTCGGTGCACTACTGGAGGAAGAGATACTACTAGAGCCCAACACCGGACTTGGCATTCTCCCCACTTTTCGCTCGGCGAGCTGATGCCGGTTGCTGGACTCTGCCCAAATGACGTTTCTCGTAACAGGTCCCACTCCAGGTATCGACGCACTTAGTTTACTTATACTGGAGCCACTCCCATCAACATGATTGTCAGCCTGTGTGGACGAGGGACTCCGTTCTCGACTGTCTCTTGAATTTGAGGATTGGGGAGGTTGCTCGAAGCGTTGTACCACAGCCAGGATACTCTTTGGGAGCGCCTTCCTATTAAAACTACCAGGACTCGGCTCTCTCTCATTGTGGGTTTGAGGGATACTCTTGGGATCCAAGGTTTTGGGTGGACTAGTTTGCTGCCGATGGAACTGACGTTTGGCCTTGTCACGCCGCACAAAGGAGGACACCAAATGCTCCAGCTTTGGAGTTAAATCTGGGTCTGCGAGCAATTCCAACGTGTCCTCCATTCTTTTCATGTTCATCGCTTCCTGCTCTTTTGTCCAGGACTCATACAACGCATCTGCATGATTATGAATGGCCTGAGCCAGCTCAGCCACTTCTTCGGAACTCATGCTTTTTCACTTTCAAACCAGTATGTTAAAGCTATTCAAGTACCACACCGTCACAATACCCTTACATCTCTCCTTCACACGTCGGCAGCACAACAAAGAGCCATTGTTTCGCCAAAGACGAGAGTGAACGAACCATAAAACCAAACAACCAACATGGAGGATCTCCACTAAAAAACTTGGAATTCCATAGATTCTCCTCAATAAAACTTGTGTGCACTGTTCAGAAGCTGTTTCTCTCTTTGAACGAAAAAAAGTTTCATTGCTCTCTCTCCACTTTTTTATTCCACTTTCAAGCGTGTGCTCCGCTGAGGCGAAGATGACATATCTCCGCTAATAACTCTCTGAAGTACGAACAACCGTTTTCTCCCTTTTCCCGAATGTATACTTATTCTCTGTACTGTTCACTGATTCTGTCTGGAATAGTTCAGTCAAGCCTCGACTTTAGAAAGTCTCATGAAATCAAAAGTTATACGTGAAAATTTTACCCACAAACTTGTACACTTGTGTGATTGAAAGCTGTTTTCGGGTTGCTCGCTAATGCTTTCTTGTACGACTTTTTGACTTTAGGAAAGAATGATTACGCGTTTCTTCGTCTCGTTTCCACACACACATACAGTGAAATCAATTGAATCTCTGTACAATATCTGCTCATGTTCAAGGAAGAAAATTATACAGCACTAAACTTTTTTTTTTGAAAAACATCTGCAAACTTGACTGCTACAGCCGTACCAGAGAGTAGTGCTGACGAACTTCACAGTGATTTCTGTGTTATTTTTAACTGTATTAGGACTAGAGAACGGATGAGGTAGAGGACAGGAGGACGACGTTATGTTGCGCTCATGTTGAGCGATGCAATGATCCCAAGAAAAAAACTCTCTGTTTAGCTATTCCATGTAAAAATATAAGGGGATGATGTGCTTGCACACACGAGCAATGTGCACGAGAAGATTTGATTTACACTATGATTACGCGTTCAACTAAAAACAACACAGGAAGGAAGAGGAGAGTGTTCGGAACATTTACACACAGAGCCTCTTTCTTCAGGCTGCCTTGCATATTTAGAATCCTACATTACAGCAGTCGCATGCACGTTATGTAAATTCTTGGATATTTCTCCCCAAATCCAAAATGTAGTAGCATTTTTACTGCTTCCAAAAGCTGAGGAGAAACTGTGAGGAGCAAATTCAGAAATCTTCTTCTCCACACACCGCTTTTCTCGAAATCGTCTGAAACTGACGACTTCCTCCTCAGACTTTAATAAGATTACATACAATTTTTTTCCGTGGTAATCATATCACCAGCGAGAGAGCATGGCACTTTCGGGTGAAGAACATTAAAAAGCACACAACAACCACGCACAAAAACGTTCACGTTCACTCTATATCTGCGACACGGAAACCTAGAGTGCTACTCACAGGGATTATGAGTATATACGTGTGAGAAAGAGCAGTCGCGAGAGAGTGGCAGAGCAAATTGTAAGAAAAGTCATTTTTTTGGGGGGTGTTCTTCAGAGCTTAACACCAACACCCATCCGCCAGTTGTAAACAAGAGTAGTATATTATACGATCTCTGATGATCATCCATCCATATATCCATACCCACGCAATGCCGTATTTGTGAATATTGAAATTATATGCTTCACCGATCACATCAATTCTGCCTCGCTACAACAACACAATTCACACACATAAAACTCACATTTTGGTAACCATTTTTTATTGTAATAAACACTATCCTCGTCCGTCACACGAACAAAGATATATGAGGCTCACTTTAAATATTTACTCACAACACAAGAAACTCTCTCTGTGCTAAGATTCTGCCGCTGTTCACATCACTAAACTTTAGATCGACAGACGCAAATGTGAGAAAAGATTCATTATTGAATTGATGATGGAAGAAAAGTCGAAGGAAACTGAATGGAATGCACAAAAGTTCTCTCTGCTAATCCGAAAAAAAAGCTTTTCCTCTAGTCTTTCACATTTTTCAGTTTGCTTCCGTATATGTGCATACATCACCAAAGAGTCAAGAAGAGTAAATGTGCGCATTCCATTTCCACTTTGGAATTCTCAAAAGGAGACTACAACCGTGAGAAAAGTGCGTTCTCTCTGGTTTCCCAACAATGTTCCTCTCCTCCTCAAGATCATACCATGCGGTCCTCTTGATGAACACTAAACGCTGAGCGAGCCAAGTGAACAGAGTTTCTTACTCATCATACACATATGATATCATGGCTCGACGTAAGCATGTCGGACACCTTATTTTCATATTGTTGTGATCATCCTGATGATGATGGTTATTGTGAATACTACACTACAGGCCTGTAGATCATCAACAGCGTCATGTACAATGCCTTTTTTCAAGAGATGAGCGCAACGACAACAACGTGTAAAAAGGGTTTTTTTTCATAATCATAATCACAATGAGAGACGTACAGCAGAACTAAAATTATTTTACGCATTTTAACAACTGCTCTCCTCCACAACTTTCTTTCCCAGTATGAATACGTGAACTCGCAGCACGACGAAAAAATATCCCAGCTGCATGCCCATCATTTTGTGTTCAGTAATGGTCACTTTACCACAAACAAAAGTTGACGGGAAAAATTTATGTAATGAATGAATGAGCCCCTGTCCGTCTCTCTCTCTTTAAATCCAAGGACATTAAAAAACTTGGTTGTCAGCAGCAAACGTTGTGCGCACAACAACGCTGCTTCCATTTCGCTTCATACATATGGATATAATATGGCTGCGTAGAATTTTTTTGTCGTTTTTAAAAAGGCATGATCATGATACCGGTGGTGGGGGTTGTATCAAATGGTTGTTGTGGCAGTGCGACTAAAACATGTATGCTTAGAAGTCTCAACCGTATTCAAGTTTTCGTCATCATGTACGAGAGTACGTAAAATGATTACTACTAACTACACGAGAAGGACGAATCGCCCTCGTCTCGGTTCATTATTCAAATACTACGAAAAACCCCTTAACGCATTGCAGCTTTTTTCTGTCTCTCTTTGGCCACACCATATAAAAGAGGTAGTAGCTTGATTACAATTTAACATCAAAAGAGAGGAAAATTGGGTTGTAGACGATCTGGTTCTCAAATAATTCTTTCTTCAGAAAGTCATGATGATGACACTGCAATACTGGTTTCCTTCAAAGGAAATATCTCGCACTTCACGCACACCCCGCACTTTCGCATCATTGGGACTACATACTCATTCCGCACTTGACGAAACACATACACACGACACAAAACAAGTCTTAGCAAAAAGTCAAGTTCACAGAGTCGTTGTTACAGGCACTGTAATTAACTCAAAAGTTTTGACTCGGATGCTAAACAGCTTTCTGCAGATCAAGCGGCGAGTCAATGTCGATTGTAAACGTGTGGTTTACTACTATGCATCTGTCTGACAAGAGTCAGCAGGGAAGTGGGCTACGTCGCTCGGCGAGAGTATCATTTGTTTAGTTAGGATATCAAGACATGCTGAAGAAAGTGAGCACACTTCACGACTTGTCGAGAGAGCAGGAGAGGCGAAGGCAACGACAATAGAAAAAAAATCTCAAAAATGCTTCTGCCATTGATTCAATCATCATTGCATGACCTGTCCCATGCAGACTAGGACGTGGAATGGATTTGTGGCACTGAAAATGATGCCAGCACTTGCGTAGGCTTGAGTATAGGTTAGATTGGACAGATAGCCAAGTGCTCCGAGAGACGAAGGAAAAAAATCTCTGAAATCGCTTGGCTTTCAGTCTGAAGAAGGGCATATCGTCCATATAAGCAAAGGAGGAAGGTTAGCGTTGTTCAACCTATTTAAGAGAGTTGCTGTATGCATTGTGTCACAATACAATGCTTTAAGATGTGCTGGCTTTGCGAATAGCTCACTACTACTGTCGCACAAAAAGACACAATGATGACTGACACCCTTTCCTTAAGCTTTCTTGCCTCTCATCACAATTCCAGCAATTATGATAATTTAATTCAACATAGTCGTCGGACACGAAAAACATGACTAATTGCATGAAGCTATTCCTCAATGCCAAAAACGCTGCCTCTCATCACAGATACTAATAACTCGTGCTGATACTTGAACTCTCCTCCGAAGCAAGTCCTACGCTCACTGTGATGATGACTTAACCACAGTGTCGTAGAGAGTGCGATCAAATGGCTGCCAGCCTACGAACATCATCGATTCAAGAAACGTGTAGACAGGCGAATCAAAAACTATGCAAGATGATCAGTTTGCTCAATGCTTCTTGAGCAATATATCGCTGTGCAAAAATAGTGCGGCATCGTCTACGTAATAAGGTTTCGAGCTAATAAAGAATGTATGAGACTGCTCCTCATTCTCATCATCAGAAACACACAGGAAATGGAGATTTTTTTTGTTTATTGCACGAATCCATCCAGAGACGAAGTTCAGAAGAACTGCTTCTCTCAGCAAGGTACCTTTCAGGGAGAATATCTGATCTGCGTACCTAACATATTGCATTATGATCCACATGGGAATCCATAACAGGAGCAAAGGAAACGAGAAGAAGAATAAGAAAATTGTGCATTTTTATATGCGAGAGTTGCTTAGTTCTATCATATCATCACGACGATGATCACTATACGCTATTATTGACAAAGTCATACATGGGCAAACAAGACGCAAGAAAAAAAAAGAAAGATGAGAATTTGTTTTCAGCCAGTACAATATAATAATACGCTCGATCTGTTGTGAGCGTTTATGAGAACACACCGTAAGAAGAACAACCGTTGTCGTACACTAGAAGAAGATGAAGATGAGAAACCTAAAAAAAGGCGAGCGAACCAAACCAAACGCCTTTTGAATACGCTCGTGGAACCAAATCATAAGGGAGAGGGCGAGAGAAGCTGTTCATATGATCACGATTCACAGAAGACTCGAGTGGAATGATGTTTTTGTGAGTAATAAGAAACAAAAAAAAACTTGGTGTTTCCCTTTTGAACGTGCCAGTGTACTTACTTACACACTAGTGTGAGCTGTTAAAGGTAGTGATGTAATGTAATGCTCGTACGTAATACATCTTCAAAAGTTTATGCAGAGTGGAATATATTATTATTGCTATTACGCCTTCTCGCAAAGACTTTGTTTGGATTCTCTTTCTGGTTTCTTACTCGTGTGTGTGTGTTCAAGATACAAAGTGAGATAGGGGAAAGGGAAAGTTATTTTTGGACACCCACGCGGAATACATGGGTGCATTGAAATCGGTCCAAATTTGGTCGTTGGGGGTTGAAGGGGGTCCCCACAAATGTGTTTTGTAAGTGTGAACTAGTCAACTCCGGCAAAAGTGTAGCGCGCATGGACACAGTTCACTCTATACGGGCGCGTACACACATGCTCACAAAATGACTAGCGAGACGAGATTTTATATTCTGCAACAACTTTCCGTATTTCTAACTCGGAACGCAGCAAAATTTCAGCTACGATTTGAAAAACGCCTACCTGGTCTCCGCGTTCTGTTTGTATTCGAGAAAGATAAAAATTGTATGTTTTAGGAATACGTAGATGTTTGTTATGTGGAGGTTCACGCATTCCCACAGCAAGCTACGTAAATACATGAACGTGAGATGTGACGACCCATAGTCGACATTGCAAGAGTGCTCAGTAGTATGTTTCGATAAAAAACGTAGATACGATAGGAATGTTATGCCTGTGTGTCGAGCTTTCAGTCATGTATTGACGCAGTCACTCCCCAGAGGACAAAGTTAAGATGGTTTAATGTACGTTCGTTTCTAGAAAACGGCAAGAGAGAAAAGATGTGCGCAATGGCTCTGCATGGACTGTCATCCAAAATCTCATTGTCAACTCGGGTTACCCTTTAGATAATTCATTAGCCATAAAAGCTAACACAATGACAGTTACATTCGTATTACACGCGACGTATTAACGTTACGGTATGCTTTCAATTAGGACAAGAAAAAGAGCATCGTCATTCTCTCGGTGAAATTGGAGTGGTATACATCCTGATTCTGCTAACATGTTCGCATGCAACACTTTGTGTACAATATTATGCAACTAGTAACACCGAATTTTGCTCAGTGCGACAACTTCGCAAGTTATACTGAAACCTACCATCTGCTTTTATTAGCATTGGGCATAAAAGTACAGTTGATTGAAAGGATTCTGCGAAGAAAGATGCTAAGTTACAACATGTTCATTAACAACGTATACTCATTAGGTACAACTTCCGAGTCAGCGCAAGATGAGTCGACGATTCCTCAGTATTTCATTGGAGAAAAATCTACGAGGTGAGGAGTCATTAGGCAAGGTGTACAGTGCACAATTAAAATGCTAGATATTTGCACCGCGTCTCTGGTGTGACTGAAAAAAGTTTCTCACGTTGAAAGTGAAGATTTCCAAGCAAGCTACATAATACCACTATAATGCATAGACTGATGGTTTTAAAAGCTAAACGCTTGTCGAAACAGATGTACCTGAAAATTTTTAGTTTTCCTTCCATTCATACGTGTTCGTTTCACTGAAACTCCTGCGCTACTCTGCGGTTTATATCGGAGAGTCCGCAAAGTGCCAAGATTTTCATGATGTGCCTATTAGGAGGGGAAGGCCTCTCCCTACGTAGCTAAAAGATTTATTACATCCACGACTAATGAAAACAATACACGAGACCAAATCTGCGAGTCAAAATAGGTTCCTCGCGTTCAAATTGCCAAAAAGAAGCTATATTTGAACGTGGGCACAAATTGTTAAATCTCTTTTTGTATTTGTATGTACAGAAAAACGTCCTAATGGTAGAACACCGCCGCGCACTAACATTCCTTCGGAAAATTTCTTCCATACAAGGCACAATGAATACAAATGAATGCTAATTTTTGAATTGAATGATCAATGATGGCATGTCTTATGCCATTACGAATTTTCCTCTTGTTTATTAAGCATTCATGCATGCACCATCATCATCACCACTATACAGACACCTCCCCAGTTAGGCCCAAAAAATCTCAGTAACGTATATGGTGAAGGGATGTGGTGGTGATGTTGCAGCAAGCCGAGCCAATTTAATGCACTGCATATACATACATTTCTACCTACATATTTACATCCCATCATAGAATTTTACAATAAAGGTTAAGCTAAGATTCTGCAAACTTTCATTTCCCTTTTTTATCCTATAATAACCCGAGGAGAAGTGACAAACACGAGTTACGATGAACGAGCAACAAATCGAAATGCTGCGTCTGCCTGCATGTGGGCAAATTACCCACGCTCACCGTTCCTAGTTTTTTGCAAGACAAAAATAAAGAACAATGGCAAATGGGCAGAGAGAGAAGCTTACATTATTATTACTGCAGTTGCAGATCTTGTAGGCGCATCGACCATCAATCGATACATAATGTATAGCCAACTAGAACAATGATACTGTGGAATCCCTGCTTCAATTTCGACAAAATATATACATGTAAATACCTTCGCCGTAGTTTAAACACTTGAAAGTATGTATCTCAATGCACTGTTCAATTTGGAATATACCAAAACGTCTCTCAGAAAGCGACAAAGCACCAATTAAAGCCTCGGCACTACAAGATACATGCAGAGACAGACCATTACACCTACTCGCTACGCCATCCTCACAGAAAGCCAGTAATGATATGTTAATTGAATGCGCGATTAAACAGTCTTTATCCCATAAATCCCGATGTCAAGGCTAGGACCCATTTGTTATGCGAAGACCTTTAGCACTGTCTGCTGAAATTGCAGGGATGTCTTGATGGAGCGGTAGGTATTACACAAATTACCTACATCGATGAAGTAGCCAATATAGATATTTCATGGTCATCTTGTGGGTTGACAATTGACAGGTTTTTTGTTTAAATTTGTGAGTTACATAAGAAACGCTCGACAATCCGTAGCCTATTACAAATTACTACAAGTACCTGCCTATGAATTACAAAAGACATTGGATATATTTAGTGTTGTGTAGAGCGACGAGAGGAATGCACAACCATAGCCAACAGCATGTTGACGTTATACATTTTTACGATCAATTACGATGTTTGGTATTAGAGATTCCATTTATCACGTGTCAAATTATGGCATAGCTCTAGCGTGACAACAAATCGCGGACGGGCATTGCAATAAGTGTAATTCTCATAAACCTTCTAAAGTTGAAAGTGAAATGATTTCACAAATTCCTACATGACAGCTTCGAATTTGATCTCTACTTGACACTCATATTATGCACGCTTATACAACAAGAACCATTTACTAAACATGAAAGCTATGTCAAATGTAACACCATTAGTAGTATTCGAACCCTGAAGGTCAAATTTAGACACGGGATGTGTTACATTAGGCCTCGTTATCTGCGCACCCCACACCAAGAAGTCCAAATTATTTAGAGCCTGAATTAGTATGTAAATGAGAAAGATACGGCGGTCCATTAAATACGAGAACCACCCAAAGTGACCCTGGTGCAACCAGTGACTGAAAAATGAGATGCGATTTATGTCGAGTCCAATTATTTCATTATGTTGCAAACTAGTGGTGATGGGATATGCTTCAAATTGTAACGAAACCCACTGATTTGTTCAGGCAGAGCTTATAATGACCAAAAATGTTTTGTCTACATATTTACAACACAGGAAGGAAGGCATAAACAATCAACTAAAAGTGATATGCATTTACTTACATGCATGACGGATAATGCCAATCATTCCTAGTTTCCTAATCGTCACCCCTACTTCACTATTTACACAATCCAACTTCTTTGCATCAAGTGAAAACACAGCGTAAAAGGATTTGGCACTATTTTAACTAAAAATGCCAATTCTATGGTAAAAGGTTGGTATCGGTATCGACAAGCAAGGTCAACAATATTCTGCGATCCGGTTAAAATAAACAAAGTGAAAAGGTGCACTCAACAATTGCAAAAATATCTGTTCATAAAATGATTCCAAATTCTACTTCGAGTTCGGCATGTAACTGTAACTGAAGAACACCATTATGGATAACACAGCATATTGAGTTGTTTTTATATTCCTGCTATAGACGTCACAATTCGACACAAGAACGGTTAAGCCGGATAATCCAATGAAACTACTAAAATATGATTTTAACCAATCGGTCTAGTTGCCGTTTGTCGCTTGGCTTTTATCAATAAGT
Organism: Alloscopus bannaensis; assembly: GCA_027743745.1. Lineage (NCBI taxonomy): Eukaryota > Metazoa > Arthropoda > Collembola > Entomobryomorpha > Entomobryidae > Alloscopus > Alloscopus bannaensis. Next base: position 28,359 of record JAHZMW010004545.1, read on the forward strand.
GTATTTACAGTATACCATACCATTATTCGTGTACGTAGAATTGTATAATTACTGAGCGCGCTAATATAACTATGTTAGATGATATATTTTAAAGTAGGTATATACAGAAATCAAATTACGAACTAGAGATGATTGATCAGACTTACATTTCTCGTCCGCTGTTTTGAGGGGCTGATGGTACTGAAAATGTTGACTTCCGCTTTTGCCAAATTCTTTATAATTTCCGGACCTCTCCCTGAAATGAATAAATTAAAAAAAGGAAACTATTGTTACTCTTCAGTTCTCCTCGGAAATACAGTTGCAATTAAAAACCTCCTACCTTGCCTTACCCGAAATAATCCCATCTACATCTTTAAAGAAATTCTGTAGGTTATCCTTCTCGGAAAAGTACTGCACCAGTAGATTATTCATAAGCTTGGGAATATCCGGGCGTGCTTTTCCCGAAGTGCCAACTTTCACTCGAGGTGGAGAAGCACAAGGTCTGCTGAGGGCCTGGAGTCGCGGTTGCAGCATGATTTTGAGTTGCGAGACTCTCTTGATGAGTTTTCCGTGGTGCTAGCTAAAAGTACGTTTTAGGTCATTGCAGCAGAAGCTTATCAATTACAGTTCCGTGGGGATACTGTTTGAAAAGCTTCCAAATGAAATTACGATGCGCCTTAAACAATGGGCTCGCTACATTAACTTGATTATTCACAAATCACTGTATATCACCAAGTACGGGCGTGACAATGATTGTATTTTGAATGTGCACAACGAAGCTGACTAGGTTTAGAAATTCTGAAACAAGTAGAATATTTTTTCCAGACATGTTAATGGATAAAATTGGCTGGCTATCCAGCCGTTTTCGTCCGGCTAAAAACGGCTGGATGAAAACGATTACTGAGTGGATGAAAA